>JANPWT010000006.1:38708503-38727143 GCA_024678245.1 Erythroxylum densum
CTTTTGTTTTGAGGGTATTGAAATGTAAATGATGAAAATTATTTGTATGTAATGTATTAAAGAGTATGATGAAGTAATGATACACTCAAGTCTTATGATATTCACAAGAGGTTGGGTTCCGGAAATGGTGCCCAACAAAAGATCTTAAATGATTATGATGTAATTATGTGTTGATTATGACTTGAATTTTGTTTGATGGATTATAATTAGTGAATTGGGAATTTATTGCTACAATTGAGTGATTGATAATGTTATATATGCATCTAGTCTACGAAAAATATTAAAGGACAAGATAAATTGATACATGAAAATTGAAGTTGTCTAGGCCTATGAAATAGTGACATGTGGCGTTGGGAATAAGTGACAAATGGCTTAGCTAATTGGGAGATAAATGGCTTTAGTACATGAGCGACAAGTAGCCTAAGAATTATGTGACAAATGGATCAAACATTAGGTGACAATTGGTAGCATGAGAACAAAACACATAACATAGCTCTTTATTTGACAAGGGGATGACATGTGTCTCACCCCTCTCCGCACACTTGCACCCCACGACCTCCACACTTGAAAGACATCTTCTTTCATGTTTTGGTTACTTGCTACCCTCTTCTTTCTTCACACTAACGACACTCTCACAACGCTTCCATAACCTTTAAATTTTTGCCAAAATTTCATAGCCTTTATCTTATGTTTAGAAACCCTTCTCATTCCATCTTGTTCTTGGAGTGTGCTTTATCCTTGCATGTTCGAAGGAATAAATTAGCTTGATGATTGAGGAGGTTTTGAGCTAAACAAGTAAGTGATTTATTCATCTATTATGATACATGTTAGCTTAACATTCATGATTATTATTTAGGGATGAACTTGGTTGTGGTATTGATGATGAAGTTGTGCTGGAAATTTGATGGATGAATTAGTTTTATTTTGATGTATGAAACCGTAGATTAGAGCCTATTCAATGGATGATTTTAGATTGGGAGTTGAAGTATAATTAAGGTATAATTGAGGTATAATCAATGGACTATTATAATGGTATTAGAATATGGAAAAAATTGAAGGAAATGGATGGTGAACTTTTTGTTCACCCATCCCACGATTGTGGAAGAATCGTTGAAGCTGCATAAGCTCCTTCTCACAATCGTGGGCAATTCATTGAAGTAAGAAACTTTCTGTTTTGTCTTTCCACAATCGTGGAAAGCTACCCCACGATCGTAGGAAATGCTTTTAAATGAAAATATTCTATTTTGTGTGATTGTTGAACCAAATAAGGACAAGCTACTTTACCTTGGTGTATTTGAACTTGATTGATGCTTGAAATAAACCTAGATTGTTGTTGGATTAATTGATTAAGGGTTTGATAAGTTTAGGATGTTAATTGAGGTTACAACTTAAGGAAGGATTGTTGGAGATTAATGTATATAAATCTGAAATTGTGAGTTGTTAAAGGAATGAAGGTGTTCTTATAGATGCAAATGTGATCCACAGGATGTGAGAGATGTGAACTAGGTATGAATGAATGAGAATTGGGAAATTGTTTGAATATATAATGCTAGAAAAGGATTAGTGAATGAGTTATCGATGAATATAGAGTAATTAAGTTTTCTTAATGTGTAAACCTAATTACAGATAGGATACATATAAGCTATGATGAATGAATGAGCAAGATTTGTGAATAAGATTACATACCTGGGATAGTCAATTGAGCATGCATTAAACATAACACATAGACATGTGTATGATTGAGTACTCATTTGGTTAAACAAGTTAGTAATGTGTAGATATGTGTGTATTGTGTGATATAGAAGCACAAACTGAATGATAGCATCTAGACATTGCCAGATCGTCAAGGCAATAGCTAATCTGGAACATACCATGAGTCAACCTAGATGTTTTTTCACTATATTTGATTTGTTTTTCATTAAATTCCAATTATTGAATTCATACCTATGAGATTATGATAATTCTAGACATTGATAGTCCAAGGAGTCCAATATTCGGGAATGTATTGGAAGTGCTATCTACTTGTATATGAATATGAAAAAATGAGTGCTCAATTGAATATCAAATGTCAGACTTAGATCCGATGAATCTGATAAATGACTGTGCATACTGAATGAAAACAATTAATAGTGAATTGTATGAAATGGTGCATTTCATGACATTAATATGCATGATCAGATAAAAGAGTTGTGACCGGAGCGACTAATATGAAAAAGAGCTTAAAGCTCAACAAATGTGCACACAGAGCCACATGCTTAGTTATTAATGAGCCCAATATCTATAATAGGTATGGGATAGTATCTAAAATGAGCCCGGTATTTACAACAGATACGGGACAGTTAAATGGACGTTCGGTCATACAAAAATAAAAATAGAAGTGGAGTCTCATATGCATTTGCATATACATATCCTTACATATATCCTAAGAATGATTGGAAAGAACCATTGATTTATGTTGAATAATGATATGAAATACTTGCGTATATATTGATGCAATGAATGATTAAAATGAGTGATTGGATTGTTCTGAGATGTCTTTATGAAATGCTTATATTCCTAATGTGCTTGTGAAATATGATATGTATATCGTGATTTGGTATACAAACTAAGTGATGTGATGAATGAGAATTGATTCTAAATAATGTGATATATTTGTGAAATTAGTTTTATACTCGTGATATTTGTGTTTTGACATGAGTGAGCACATCGATGATGGTTCACTCACTGAGTTCACAAACTCGTCAAAATTGTGACGTTAATTTTCAAGTACTAGGGTTAGTTTTTAAAGCAATCTAGTAGTAGCCTAGTATTGTCCGTTTTGGAACCAAGAATGACTCAAAGGTCTTGTCAACTGATTTTGAAGTGTCTAGTTAGATAATTTTGGTCCAGAACTACTGGGACAAGGAATGTTGACTTGTGGTGCTTTTGGTTCACCAGGCATGAATTCTCCAATATAAAGTCCAATAGACATAGTTAACTCTGGATGTTCTGGAAAGTGATTAAGCTTCTTAAGCAAACATATTAAAGAGATTAACACGTTCTCTTTATGTCGTGGCCAATACAAGGCTATATCCAAAGCTGGACATGTTGTTCTGTGTATAGAACTCCAGTAGATGTTTCTCTGAAAGGACGATGCATAATGAAAAAACATTGTGTGTTCTGTCGTCGTGCTGCAGCAGACCAAACACGATGTTGTTCAATGATTACACCAAATTGTTGCTTCCGTTGGCTTAGAGGTTGGAACCATTCTAGGAATGTCCATAATAAAGAACTACCATTGTTTGGATTACAGAGGTGTTGGTACAGTTGAAGAGGAGAAACTATAAAAACACAGGCATATAAAGCAGATAATGCCCAAAGATACAATAATGTGTTTTCAGATAAAGGTTCTTGTAAAAGAATCACATTTTGGTATGATGCTTTGATGTTGAACATAAATAGAGTGCCAGTAGAATTATGTTCAAGTAGAAAGAGATGCAATTAATAGAATAAACTACTATGAGCAAGACAGGCAACTTAAAAAATACTATAAGGAGGCCTAACAAGAGGAGGAAAAGCTTTCTTTGTGAGAGCAAAAATGTTGCTATCCATGTTACCAAATTGTTGAGAATTAAAAGAAATAATGCAATTTTTTGTGATTTTTCTGGTGAGAAGAAGGATACTTATAGTGCAAAAAAGTATCAAGCGGCCATGGTGGATGCTGTTGGATTTGTGTAGATAGGTTAGCCATTCCTATCTTACTGAGACTGACATCTGTCGATCAAGAGATAGTCTATGATCAGAAAATTTCAATGGTGAAAGATTCTGACAAAAATTTTTGAGATGCTTGACACCTGTAGTTTGTTCTATTCCCCATAGTGGTGGATTCTTATGTAAGAGCTTGGATAAGCTTGATGTGAAGGCTGCCACATGTGGAATGAAATCTCTAATATAATTAACAAGCCCAAGAAATTATTGAATCTGTTTTACTGTGAGATTTTTATCAAGAAATTGCAATAAATCTTTTGCAATATGTGGGCCTGGCTGATAGAATCCATCCTTGAATTGTATTCCAATAAATTTTATTTCAGATGTACTAATAGTGCTTTTTGAGGCCGCAATCATTATACCATACTGTTGTGTAGGGTCCAAAAATCTTTAAAGAAGGGCTTGATGTTCCTCATGGGTCTTTGAGAATAGTAGAATGTCATCAATGTAGATCAAATCACTTTTGAGGATAGGCTCGAAGATTTTTGTAATGGACTTTTGAAACAGTGATGGAGCGATTTTGAGTCCAAAGGGTACCACAGTCCATTGGTACTGAGCACTGAAAATGCAGAATGCAGTCTTGTAACGTTCTTCAGGGTGAATACCCAGTTGCCAAAATCCTGTTTTAAGATCAAACTTTGAGAAGATATTAGCTTCTTTAAGAAATAGTACCTGTGTACTAATTTTGGGCAATGGAAACTTATCATCCTGCAGGAATGCATTCAGAGGCTTGTAGTCTATTATTAGACGTTTCTTTCCACATTTCTACTCTAAACATTTATTGACATAGAACACTTGGCAAGCCCAAGCCGACTTTGTAGGTTCGATTAATCCTTGCTACAATAACACGACACACTCATCTTGTGCAAGCTTTAAGTCATCAGGGTTCATCCCTAGCTGTGTGGATTTTGTGGGGTTGATTTCCTCATTTTTCTTAAATGGTAGGCTTATAAAAATTCTTAGTTTTTTCACAGAGGATTTGGATGAGTAAACTGTGCATGAGACTCTAGACAGTAGCTCAACAGTTTATCTCAAAGTCCAATGTAACATGTCGGAACTTGTGTCAGTTTAAACACATTTTTTAAATCAGTGTATGGACTCAAAAGGTTTCGATACCTGAGGCATGTGGGTAGGATCTGTAGATGTTTGGCTTTACAGTAAACATCCATGCCAATAAGAAGATCTAGGCCTAGTAGATTGCTTCCAAGTACTTTGGTCCAAACTGTACACTGAGGGAAGAAGCGAATGCCAATTATGCTTCTTGTTCTTAACCCAATGTTAAAAAAATTTCCATCATGATATTGGGCTTCTTGTTCTTAACCCAATGTTAAAAGAAGTCCATGCTTCTACTGGTAGGATATTGGGTTTCATGATCGTACGACTGGAACCAGTATCCATAAACCTAATGGCTTAAATGGGCCGATCATATTTGTCTTGCTGAAAGATCTGGATCTGGACATATGATCGTTGAACTGGGGTACGATCTATCTTCATACATGTTTGTCACAATATGTATAAAGAATCATCATCAGATGCGGTAGATGAGTTTGATGATTTTTCTTCCGATGCAGACACAGTAACAGCAAACTATGTTTCACTGTCCTCATTAAACTGTTCTTCTAGTACTTCCTCAATGTGACTCTGAGGATGTATAGGCATAAGTTTTTCAAGTTTCGCCAAGAACTTGGCATCTTTCCTGGTTGCCTTAGGACAGTTGTTCACGAAGTCTTCCAAGCTTCAATGGACAAAACATCGAGGCTTCTACTTGCATCGATGTGATGATTTCTTGAAGAACCACATACGTTTTTACTTTTTGCTTATGTTCTTCTGTTTGGAGTTTTGCTTCCAAGGCTTCTTGCCTTCCTTATTCCTGTGGAACTTTCTCCTTTCATAGTAGACTTGAGATTGATGAGCTTTCCTGCTGCTATGACATTTACAAGTCTGTTTCTCGTTGCATTTGATTTGGAGATATGGCTTCTTACAAACTTATTTCAAAACTGGACCAACTTTAAGGATATTCTTGAACAAATTATGCTAATCACATAATTTGTCAAGAGAAGTAATTATAACAAGCTGGTAGATTTCTCCAAGAGAGATTGTAGACATATCTCTTTGTAGAGAATCTATGGTCCGTTGAAATTCTGGTTGTATTTCATCTGCAAGGGATGATATAAAAGAATAACAAAAATTAACATCATTCCATCCATTCAAGAGGTAATTCCTTTCCGTCATGCGTTTAAAATGATTTTGAAGATCACGCTTGTCAAGAGAATAACATTTCATTTTGAAATATTCCTGTCGGATTTGCTTGACAATCAACTGGAAGTCACCAATAAATTCTTTGTGAATTATGCCAAGTAGTGCTCCAGCAGTTGTAACTTGTTAATACTGAAGGCATTGATACTCACAAATACTTTGCCACCATTCTTGCAAAGTACCAATAAATCTGGATGTAAATTCAGGCAAAATATCGAAAGAGGATGATTAGGTTTGGTTATTTGTAGATCAATCCATGCACCGAACTCATGAAGTCTATCTCGCCATTTCTTTGGAGGTAGATCATCAAAAGTAAACCAAGGTCCTAAAGTAGGCTTGGTTGTCTGCGGCTGTGCAGCTGTCGTAGCTAGTGTTTCCTAAGGTGTAGGCTCTGGTGTGAAAGGTTCAGTACCAATGGATTCAGCTTCACTGATTTCTGGTTCAACTTCAGTATATTGAGGCATAGTCATCAGAACATTGGATAACTCTGAAAGATCAGCAAAGTTAGCTTAGTCACTTGACTCTACTGATTCATCAGCTAATATTGAAGAGACTGGTTCATAAGATGACTCTGATGAGTGTTCTGATAGATCAAAAGGTTGTTCAACTAAACACTTTAACTCAGATGAGTTATCAGATGGTGTTGCAGAGACTTCAGATGTATTGCTTTCTACATCAGTTTTCTCATTCTGAGAACTAGAATTATCTGCAAGAGGTTTAGAGGTCAAAGTAGCTATATACTTTGTCTGCTTAGCTTTGTCTTTTCAAAGAAAAGAGGTGGAAGGTTGCACTGGTACTGGTGGTAGAGATTCTAGAGGAGTTCGAATCCTTAATGGTTTTCACCACTATTCTTTTGGTTCAAAAGGTGTATAAGAAGATGATGCTTCTGGAACCTTAGAAGACTGCTCAGAAACTCTTGACTTAGGCATACGATCAGATGTTGATTTTGACTTTGATCGTCGAGGTTTCTCTTGAGTTGTCTGAGGATGTACATACTGTCTAATCAAAGGGTAATTAAACTTAAATACCTTTAAATAGTCAGCTTCTTCTAGATACCGATGATACATAGGTGATGGATATAATGGCTGAAGAGTTGAGAACTCTAAAGAAGATGAGCCATATATCTGTTATGATTGAGAAGCATGCATGTCTGCTTCCATTTGTTGTATAGTCCTTTGTATCTCCTGTATCTTTCGAACTTTCAAGTCGAATTCTGGCCCCATGTATTGGGTTGAGATGTATTGTTTGAGTTTAACATCAAGACGCTGAATTTAAGCTTTGTAAGAACGATACATCGTTTGTATCTGTTCCGCAACATAATTGACTTGCTTATAAGTAGCAGTATTTTGTTGACGAATTCCATCCAGCTTGGAATCAATCATTCTTAGAACTTTGTTATATGCTATTACATTAGATGTCTGCCAATCAAGGACTTCATCACTAAGATTTGACATGGGTGTTCCTTGTGAAGTAATTCCTAACGCTTTGATATAATGGTTAAAGATAACCCGCTGTGATTCATTAGTACTCCTGGATAATTGAGGAAAATTATCCTCGTCTGGTAATACCATCATGCAAGGTGTAGGAGTAGGAGATGTAACAGGAATTGCTGGCATAGATCTGTTTGACATAGATCTACACGATCCACCAGTAGATCTGCAGGGATTTGACTTCTGAAACATAGACAACCGGAGCATCTCACTAAGAGACTTTGGTCTAGATCTCTTGATCATGGATAAACCATTATGATTGTCTTGATCAGGATCACCTCCAAGAGGGTGATAGTCAAGAGAAGGCAAGCACTGAGATTTGGGCTTGGATTTCTTCTTCCTTCTTTTTTGATATCTTGGATCATCGTCATATGTGTCTGACTCTGGGTTGAGGCAGATTTCACAGTCTGGTTCGCACATGGATGGGTCAACATTCCATACAAAGTGTCCACGATGATAACTTATATA
The DNA here is from genome assembly GCA_024678245.1 of Erythroxylum densum. NCBI lineage: Eukaryota > Viridiplantae > Streptophyta > Magnoliopsida > Malpighiales > Erythroxylaceae > Erythroxylum > Erythroxylum densum. The sequence continues at coordinate 38,716,465 of JANPWT010000006.1, forward strand.
GACCAGATCTCCATTGGATTTGAAATAATGGATAGGAGGACCATCTTCATCTTCTGTATGAGAGAATACGGGCTGGATCTTAAGGCTTGTTATCCCAATTGATAGATCTGGTAGATCTTGAGGATCAATGGGCTGAATCATCAGGATTGATCCTGATGTAGATGGACCAGGCGTGTCGTCGCTAGGTCTTGTGTAGATGGACTTGACTAAGCCATCTTTCATTGTTCGTAGAATCAGAGGAGTCTATGTATGAAAAGAGTATAGATGAGGCGCATGGAATACCTTTTGGTAGTTGGTAATCCATTCTGTAGGCATCAACTTTTCAAGCTTTTGTGCTAGTAACTGCTTCGAGATCTAGATGATTGTTGTTTGATTATTGACAACATCAGTAACCATATAAAGAGCATCAGAAGTATAGTTGAGAAATTTTATGTCCAACGCATGATTTTGCAGATAATAGATCATCTGGTGATGTAGAGTAGCCATGATAGCTGTAGGATCTTGATCTGTTCCAATGATCTAAATTTGAACTTATAGGCATTCAGATAACATAGGATCATCCAACCTAATATTGAAATCAGGTGCTATGGTCAAGATGACACTCCCTTTGTCAATAATTGTCAGCAAGGTACCAATAAGAGCATTTTGGTACGTTGTGTAGGCAGTGTCCAAAAGTGAAATCCTGGCTATTCTAGGAATACCTTTTCTTCCATGTAAGGTAAGAACAAGTCGTATAGCTCCAACATGAAGATGTGTATGACTTTTCTCCCTCCACAAGGCGATCAGCTCCTTAGGAATTTCAGGCTTTACGTATTATTCTGCTATTGTAGATCTGAGACCACACTGTTCCAATTTGGAACTTTAGATGATTTCCTTCACACGAGGTCTATTAGAAGATAGCACACTCCTAATACTTCTCGTCCAAGAAAGGTCTCGAGACTGTATGCTGTACGGACTTAATAATGGTAAAGAAGACTCACAAACACGATTTTCTATAGGTACATGAGTAATTTCAACAAGGTTTTTTATTTTATTTGATAAAACACGCTTCACACTTCTAGACAAACTAGAAGATAAATGAACTAGATCTGAAGAAATTTCCATCACTTTATTATGAGACTCTCTTCTTACTCCCTTTCTTACCTGAATCAAAATGTTCCCCCCTCAGACAAAGATGGCGAAGGTATGTTTCCAAGGAATTCACGGGCAGTAGTGAAAACCTAAGCGAGGAGTAGATGCACTCCAAGGGGTACGCAGGTGTATTCGGCTGTACCGACTCTACCTGACCACAAACTAGTCAAAGATACCACTCTAGGTATGGAAAAATGTTCCCACTCTTTGCTTTGTTCTGGCTTTGATACCACTCTAGGTATCAGCACTCAGTTACTGTTTATGGCTCTAACACCACTCTTGCGTCCTGTGGTCTTTTATAGGGCGACACAGGGAACAACACATAGAAACTATGATCGAACCCGTTGGTTTTTTGCTTTAGCCCAATATTTTCATCTTTTCAACAACATTAACGACTTTTGAATCAAAAAATTATATAAAAACATAAAATATAAAAGAATGACTAGGCATACAATCGAAAGAAAGAAGAGTTGATGGCCCAGGCAAATCCTTCTGTAATTAAGGAAAACTCCAATATTAACACTCTTCATCTTGTATTGACCAGCTTTGTTTAACGGTACGTGAAACCTTTCAATGGTAGTTTTCAGATTTTCTTTGATAACTTCTGGCCTGGTCCAAACGAATTGATTCCATCTCATGAGCATGCATGTGAGTTTTCTTGTTCAGTAGGATAGAAAATTTTGCTGAGGTTTAAATACATGATTTTTACTATATGTTTAAATATCAAATGAATTAATTTATTGTAATCTGTCTATAACTAAATTATAATTTTAATTTATTCTGTCAGTATTATTATTTACAAATAATTATATTATTCTACAAGTTTATAAGTAAAAATGTTACAACATATCCTTAAAATAATAACTTATTTAACTAATTATAAAATGATGACGGCTTTTTAATGGAAAGTTTTCTTAAAATAGTTACAGCAAAGAGAGACTCTCAATGTAATTAATCATAATATTATTATTGGTTCCAATAACTCAATGGGAGAGGGAATTAACTCGGTTGCATGTGATTCAAAGGTGAAACTATCAATCCCAGTTTATTGTTTACTTAGCTTAAGTGATGAATATTTCATAATTAAATGTAAACCCAATCACTACAAGAAAATGAGGCTTTTAGCGTCGTTTTTAAAGTAAACGTCGTTAATGGTATGAGGTATTAACGACGTCTAAAAAAACGTCAATAAAAGCTGGAAGATTCTTCGACGTTGTATTAAGACGTCGGGGAAAAAGGAAGTGTTTGACGTCATTTTGGTAGATAGACGTCGGAAAATATAATAAACGTCGTTTATGAGAAATCGACGTCGGGGAAGGTCAGGTCCACGTAATTAATTTCCCCTTCCCCACTTGTTGAGACGACGTCGTCTCATCTCCAAATTTCCAAACGTTAGCCGCTACCTTCGTTCCCTCTCTCATCTTCGTAGTCTCCCGCCCTGCGTTTCTCCCCTTGCGTTTCTTCCTCTCTCATCTTCGTTCCCTCTCTCCTTTTGTTGTCGCGTAACCAATCTGTGGAGATTGCTTAATCTACAGTCGGCCCTCTATCATCACCAGTCGGAGTGGATGTCGCGCTTAGAATCTGTGGAGATTGCTTGAGGTTAGTCATTGAAGTAGTTTTGCTACTAATGTCGGGTAATGTAAGTTTTTGAGTCGATTGAAGTGGCGATTTAATCTGGGTTTAAGATTGGTTAGTCGTTTGTTTTGATTATTTTGGGTTTGCATTGTGTTTTATACGATGATTCTGCTCATAAAGATAGTTATTGCTATCTTTATGAACAGAATAAAGATGCCTCTCCTCTTGATCCTCTTGCCTTCCTTGATTCCCTTTATCAAATGGAAATTATCATTCAATAGGAATACAATTTGAGGACCCATATATTGCATATTTACTAAAATAAATTTTAAAAACTCAAACTCTTCCAAAAGTTCAAACATTCGGGTCAATTTTTCATGATCACTATGATCAAGTAAATGAAAAAATCTGATAATATTATCTTCTAGAAAATATTCCCCATTGTCTTAAGTTTCTAATGACACCAAACTCACTCAATTTGGTTCTGAAATCCGAAAGTTATACTCCAAACATGTTGGGACTATCCTTATGCTGAAACAAGAATCCATACTCAACTTTCGACCAAATTTGGAGATCTTTAGAGACTGGATGAAAACTTAATTTCTTTACAAAACTTGTATCCCTATGTCTCTAGTTTACAACGAATCAAAAATTACCTCATTTGGACATCTACACAAAAAGTTATGGCTAAAATACCAAAATATGTCTGTGTAGGAAAGTTGAGCTCGCTGCGGAGAAACCCAGAAGCTCGCCGTGACGAGGACGCTTGCGCACGCCGCGACGTGCGTGACCAAAAATCTCCTGAAACCTGATTTTTGACATTCTTCAACTATGTTCTTCCCATATTTTAAAATATAACCCATCTAACCCTAAACCATCTCTTCTACTTCATTTTCAAACTCATTTCAACACAATATCATTTACAAAAACATTAAAATCTATCTTTGATCATTAACCCTAAAACCAAACATATGCTTTTACCCATTCTACAACTTCTCACACATAATCCTCTCTTAACTAACATCAAAACATGTTTCATTCATCTAATCAAGAGGAATGATGCTTATACTTACTTGATTTGGCTTCAAATTCTTCAAAATCTTCAAAGATCTCCAAACCCTAGCTTTCTCTTCTTCTCTTCTTCTTCCACGACTTCTTCTTCTTTTTCTTCTCATTCCCAATTTTCTTCTTCTAATTCATACTCTTAATGAGTGGGCAATGTCCATTTTGCCCTCCAATATAAGCCTTATAACTCTTAGACTTAAGTGTCATGCCCAATTTGCCCTTATATATTCTTATAACTTTAATACTTCAATTCAGAAATTGAAAATCTTAGGGACTGAATTGAAATTCGATTCCTTCAGATAACTTGTAGTCCCATGTCTCTAATTTATTTAGAAACAAGAATCAACTTAATTGGATCTCTACAGATCAAGATATCATCAAAATACCTAAACATGTTCAGAAAAATGTCCAACTCAAACTCTGTAATCAATCCTCTCACTTTGATTCAATCAATCTTTTTCAAATTAATCTCAAAAATCACAAATTTTCATGAAGAGATAAGGGATGTCTTAGGAATCCAACGCTTCAAAAATCGGATCAATCGGATGTCGGACGGAAAAGTTAGAAGCAAAAGAACGGGCAAGGGTCGGATCACCCTAAACAGTAACAACAACTTGTAAAAATCTTAACTTCCTATTCCATGGTCCAAAAATTCCATACTTTACATTAATGGAAAGATCAAAACATAATCTAAAACTTTCATGAAGAACTTAAAAGCAATTGCAACCTCTAACTAGGTCAATTTTTCGATCAAAGCTTCTGCCCAGAAATGTGTCATCCTATATCACATCCAAACTTTAAAATTTCATATCTTCCAAATTCCACAACCAGAAATAACATATTATACATCATTGAAAAGCTAGGATAATCTTCTATGACTTTCATGTAGATCACTGAACTCAATCCAAAACATATCAGTCTATAATTATTCCTCAAAACATTGCATACAAAATCCTACAGTTATGAGCATTTTCAAAAACAAAGTAACATACACTTCAATTTGACTGATCATAAATGTCAATCCCAATATCGAAAACATGTCATACTTTAAGGCGATAGAAAACCTTCAACAGAAGATACAATTTTCATGAAGATCATTTCATCAAATTCTGCCTAAATCAAGCCAGAAAAATTCATAAAGTTCTAGATCCAATTTAGCATTTTCTGCTACTATTCATCCTCAAAATTTCAGATTTTCACATCTCCAAAATCTAACACTTTCACTAATAAATTTCATAATGCCATACAGAATTTCAGGTCATACTTAATCATAAACATCGATAACAAAAGCATACTCACACCTATCTTAATCTCATATAACAATATACATTCTTGAATTTTCTTTTTCTTTGCACATGAATAATTCACCACAAATTCCTCATTTAATGTCAATTTATACTTCTAAATTTCAAGAAAAGTTCGAGGTCCAACAAGTAAAATGGCATTTGTGAGAGGTAAAACATACAATTATGAACATAGCGTAAAATTTCTCAAAATTTTCAAAGGAATTTAGCTAGAAATAGTCAATTAACATATCCATATTTTAAACAAAAACCCTATTTTTTCTATTCAAAATATGATACCAAAAGAGGTATGAGTAGATATAAACTAATAATTGATTATTTTATAATTTCTAGGTGCCTAACGTATGTTTACGTTTAGATGTTAAAATAAAAGCCAAATTAGATGATAAGGGACAAAAAGGCATTTTCCTTAGTATTATTGATCAACCAAAAGCATATGAACTATTTTATCTTATCGTCAACAAAACTGCAATCAATTCGGATGTTATTTTTAATGAAGAAAGCAATTGGTCTTACACAAATAAATAAACAAAAAATTTTAACTTTCATAAATTTTGAAATAAAAGAAGGTGATAGAAAACACCAAGTTACAAAGTAGAAAGTTGTATCAACTTTTGCAGAATTAAAACTAGAGGTTAGGTTTACACAACTTGGATGAGTGATTAAGAAATACTAGGCTTTATTTGATAATAAGATTCCCACTTTACTTTGTTTTCATATTGTGATCTTTTGAGATTTAAGGATGTTGCTATTGAAATTAAGTGGCAAAAGGCTACGTAAGAAGAAATTAAAGCCATTGAGAAGAACAATACATAGGAGCTTATAATCTTCCTTAGAAAAGAAGTCAAGTGGTCTAAAGTGGATATTTAAAATAAAGTTTCATGCAAATGGCACCATGCAAAAGCATAACTTGCTACAAAAGGATGCTCATAGTAGCAAGATATAGATTTTGAAGAAATATTCTCTACTATTGTAATGTTCGAAAGAGTGAGAATTATCCCAACTTTAGCTACATAATTGTATTGGCTTGTTTACCAATTTGATGTTAAATATGCCTTTTTGAATAGTGAATTAAAGGAGGAAATTTATGTCAACCATTCAAACATGTTTTGTTTAGAAAAAGAAAAAGAAGAAAACATATCCAAGCTGACAAAGACATTATATGGGTTAAAGTAAGCCCTCGAACTTAGTAGAACAAGATAAACTTTTATTTTCAACAACATGAATTTACAAAAGGTGTCAATGAGCCTAGAATTTACTTGAAAAAGCAAGGAGAATATGATTTTCTTTTTGTTTACCTTTATATTGATGACATGATTTATATAAGTTCGTTTTTGCTTGATAATATTTCCTTAAAGTAAAGTAATGTGAATACAACATTTTTATCTCACAAAAGAAATATACACTAGGCCTCTTAAAGAGGTTTAATATGGTTAATTCTAAAGTGGTAGCAACAACCATAAATGTGAATAAAAAGTTGTAGGTTAAAGATACAAAGAAGGAAAGTGAGAAGCATTTCAAAGGTCTGGTTTGCAGGCTTAATTATTTGACCAAACACCAATCCACATATTCCATTCTATATAGATACAATTTCTAAGTTTATATTTGTTATGTCAAAACATCATTTGGAGGAGCAAAAGGGTCTTGCACTATGTTGGTGGAACATTTGATTATAGAGTTTGATTTTCTAAAGTTTCAAATTTTTATTTTGTTAGCTTTATAAATAGTCATCAGGCAACATCATTGGCTAATAGAAGAAGTGTTTCAGGCAATATTTTTAGCACAAGTTGAGGCTATTACTTGGGATTCTTAGAAGCAAGCAATTGTTGCTTTATCTTCCATTAAATCATAATATATTGCTACAATTTCTCAAGTCATATAGGTATAGAGTATTTTTATTGATCTTAATGAAAAACAAGGCATAACTCATATTTTCATGACAATAAGGCCATAATTGCAATGACAAAAAATTCATCATTCTATAAAAGGATTAAACATGTTGACATATGAAAACTTGTAGCGAATGAAAAAATTAGTTTGGAGTATTGTAATACAAATTCTGAAGCATACACATATATTCACTAAGTGCATAGCACGAATCTTTCACATGTCAACTTAGAGTATGCAAAATCAAAAAGATATGTAATTTTGACATCTTATATTAATAAGATATGTAATTTCAAATTTCTCTTCTCTTTCAATATCCTTCTATTTCTGTAACATATATAAGAATCTCAAAATTTTGAAAATTCATTATCATATTTAATTATTATTTTCAATTATAGTTAAAATTGTGAATAGTAATTATAATTAGAAGTGCACAAAGTAGTCATTACTTCTTCATATAAGTGACAATAGAGATAGAATCAGAAACGTCGCAAATGTCAAAACGCCTGACAAGCACAATCCATAGCTTTCATTTACATCTTCACTGTTACGTCCATTTCTTTCACCCATGCTTTTCCCTTCAGCAGCTTAACTATCTAGTTAACTTCCAACCTTTCTTCTGATTGTACTCTTTTTCTTTTTATTCCTTCATATTATATACATTTTGATTAATTATTTATAAAATCTTAAATATTTTAATTATTTATTTATAAAATATATCATATAAAAATTAAATTAATATCAAATATTGACCTAATTATTAATTTGTTTAATCTTATTTGCAATATTTATACACAAAATAAAAATAATTAATATTCTTATTCTAATTTCTTTTATTCATTATTATTCTTATTTTTATCTGAACCCAAAATAGTTATTTAAATAAAACAGACAACCTAAGTGAGGTTTGCACATTTGAGCCCATTGTTGGAAACACCAAGACAATAGCCCACAATGATCTAAAGAATAAAGAAATGGAAATTCAAAGGCCCATAATGTAAACAACTCAGTACGGATAAGGCTCCGGAGATTATTACTGTAATTATAATTCCTTTTTTTTTTTTTTCACCCAAGTCACAGCCTGTTCCTTCTTCATCTTCATTTAGTCATCGTCCTGTGTCTTTTCACCACCAGCTTTATTTCCCATTTTGGTATTTTCTTTGCTTTATTCCATCGTCTCTCGTCTTTCTATTTCCGTTTTAGTTGGGTGTTCTTCTTTTCTTTTAATTATTGGTGTGTACTTATTGGTTTTGGAATTCAGTCAACGGAGATTTGGTATGGCAACTCCGACTTCGCCTCCTCCTAGTTCCGACGATGATAAACCCCAAAACCCAGGTTCAGTTTTGCTGCTCTCTATTGTTTTCTTTGATTGTGTGGTGTTATGCTCTGTTCAGTATAACTTTATCCTGTTACAGTCTTGTCTGTTTCCGTTTCTTAATAAATTTTCGAATGAGAATGAGCAAACTAAAAACTTTTTCAGAGATTGTTTTTTTTACTTGAGTAGGACGAAGATTTGCTGTGATATCGTAAAGAGGACATGAAAATGTTTATGTTTGAATCAAATCGGAACTTGAAATGTCTATGAACTGGTGGATTGACTTAGGTAGTATGATAGCCACACGTTTGACTCTTTCGGGTTCTTTCTAAGACAAAGGCCTCTTATAATTTTGGAAATTTTGCCTTTTTTTTTTTCCTAACTTTCAGCTGATGAGGTTGTGCAACCGGTGGAGGGGAGTCATCAAGATGCTAAGCCCGAGCCTGCAAAACCAAATCCTGCATCTGTCTTTGTTAATTCGGAACCAATGCGGGAGGATCAAATTCAAAATGCTATAAAATTTCTTTCGCACCCTAAAGTTAGGGGCTCTCCTATCGTCCACAGACGGTCTTTTCTTGAGAAGAAAGGCCTTACTAAGGAGGAGATAAATGAAGCATTTCGACGTGTGCCAGTATGCTTCTTGTTGTTTATGCTGTTATTCTTGTTTAATGCCCTCTCCTTATTCATTTATGAAGATGACAAAGGATTGTCAATTTGTTTATACATAATCTGCTTGTTTCTCTCCAATGTTTCTATTAATGACAGGATCCACCTTCAAGTGCACCAGCAACCAGCACAAGTCATGGTAGTTAATGATAGTCTTAAACGGAAACTATGTACTCTATTTTTTTACAGAACATTTGTTGGCTTGAGTTGAGCTCATCTATCCATCACTGACAATTTTATAATCTACACTCAGAGGGGATGGTCCAGTCAACACCAAACGTTCAGGTACCAGCTGCAGTACAAACAGTACAACCCACCTCGATTGCTACTGCTGGTGCCGCTTCTTCTGTGGGGATTTTGCCAAGGTCCAGATTTCACTGGTATCATGCTGTTTTTGCTGTGGGATTACTGGCAGTCTCTGGTGCTGGAACAGCCGTGTTAATCAAGGCAAGGACGGATCTAAATGGCTTGACTGGAAAATATATTTTTTTCTACATTAATTTCTTTATTTTTTTTGGTTTTGCCCTACAATAAAAACTACTCTCTAAAAAATTAAAGAAATCTCTAGATCCCTTCCTAAAATCCAGGTACTAATACCCACTCTGTGACTGTCAATTTATATGTGCCATATATATTTATATATATTTGGTTTCATTGATTTTCTTGGGTGCATCTTCCTAATATTATGACCTGACACCCTAAGCATAGGACAGAAAAGATCATACGTCTCTTTTTTCAGAATACTATTGTACCAAGGTTGAAGTCTTGGATACGTAAGGTTGTGTTGGAAGAAGAGGATGATGTTGTCAAGAAATCTATTGCAAAGCCCAGTTTAGCAGAAGAAGCAGCTGCTGCTGCAAAGTCAGCTGCAGCTGCTGCTGCTGATGTTGCAAAAGCAAGTCAGGAATTGCTGGATTCAAAAAATCAAGGTGAATGAACAGATATTTTTTCATTCTTCCATGATCATAAGCTGTAGGTCTCTTATGTGATTGCGAAATAATTTGTTATTGGTAACTGGATTTAGAATTGCTGATTTTTTATATCTTCCGATTTCAGAGAAGAGATACTTTCAGGAATTTATGAATCACTTGGACATGCAAGTCCAGGAAATGAAGTCAATGACTACTGCAATACGCAAATTGGAAGGTAATGAATTTTGTATTTCTTATCAAGCTAGCAGGTGCACCATATGTACACTTGAGGTTCATTTTGTCCTTCCTATGGATAAACCTATTAGATGAGATCGTATGTGGGGTTTTGCTTTAGGGAAATGCAATGTGGACTACAAAGTTTTGTTCATTGTTTCATTCTTAATTGAGCAGCTTTACATGCTTTGATGACTGTGGTGCCTTTTATTAATTGTTGAATCTGTTAGGCCAAAATTTTCAAGAATACATTGTCTTTAATGGACTGGAATTATTGGATAGTTGTCTTTAGTATGCCTTCACTATAATGTCAATTCTTTCCGACGCTGTGCTGTGCTGTGCTTATTTAACAGCAAGCTTTATACACCCTAACTACTTAATTGAGTGCTAGAAAGTGTCTAACTTATCTGCACTTTCAGTTTTTCCCTAGAGCAGTTTAGGCTTGGGCACCTTAGCTTTAGCAGGCTGGAGATATCCTTATGTTTAGACTTCTTAGGCATGTCATCTGTGATTAATACATAGGTCTGTAGGAACTACCTAATATATTATTTTCTGCCAGTTGAGTAGAATATCGAGTAGAAATCAAATAAA
>JANPWT010000006.1:38727243-38739046 GCA_024678245.1 Erythroxylum densum
TATTTGTTCCCTTCCCCATCATACCCCTATGGATGTGGGTTTGGAAGGCTTAGTGGGCTGTTAACTAATACTAGTTCTAGCAGGCTGATCAGTACTAGCATGCTGATTACTAGGTGGAGTGCTAACATTAATGGACTGGAATTATTGGATAGTTGTCTTCAGTATGCCTTCACTATAATGTCAATTCTTTCCGACGCTGTGTTGTGCTTATTTAACAGCAAGCTTTATACACTCTAACTACTTAATTGATTGCTAGAAAGTGTCTTAACTTATCTGCACTTTCAGTTTTTCCCTAGAGCAGTTTAGGCTCGGGCACCTTAGCTTTAGCAGGCTGGAGATATCCTTATGTTTAGACTTCTTAGGCATGTCATCTGTTGATTAATACGTAGGTCTGTAGGAACTACCTAATATATTATTTTCTGCCAGTTGAGTAGAATATCGAGTAGAAATCAAATAAAGATTGTTTATGTGCAAGAGTTGTAGAAAAATCTCTTTTTGTTCTCTCTACAATTGTAATGTCTGGTTGATTTGATTGATTTTCAGTGTTCATGCATGAATTTTGTAATTTGTTTGTCTATTACAACTTATGCATGGATAAGTTGTTTGCAAACTTAACAGAATCCCCACATGAATTGGAAGCACTCAAGAAGGTCCTTTAGCTTCACTTGCAAAATGTCATGTTTTTGGTTACTGAAAGTTTTTGGATAATAGATCTTGACAGGCTTTTTAAATTTTATGCATAGCTGCAAGTACATTGTCAATATGTTCTTATTATGTCTCAGGACTTGGTGAAAACCATCGAAGTGCCTTTCATGTCCGTGAAGATGATTATAGAACCTCAATCGCAAATACTAAGGTAATTTGAACATGAATTGCTGACATATGATGTTTTTTGAGATGCAAGCAATAGATCTTTGGGAAGTTCTCAAATATCCAACTTTAATGTTCTTTTACCTTCCAGCAAGTTTATGGGAATGGCAAGACAGAAGTTGACTTGCGCTCAGGTTTTCTTCTATTAGTTGTGATTCTGGTTCTTCTTTACTTCCTTTCGTTGTTGGTGTTAAAAGCTCTTTGAATTTTAATTGGCAGTGAGATCTTCCTCCCCACCTGCAGCTGCAGAACCTTCTGCTGCACCACACCCAAAGTCATACATGGAGGTAAATATTTATGCAACTCTAATAATGGATATGTGGTTGCATGGGGATATTAGTTTAATTGGACTCTAGCATCCAGACAGTGATCAACTGATGGTGTAAATTTCTTTAGTAGTATCACATGGTTCTTCCTATTCAGATTTATGGCCATAAAGTTGGACTCTACTATACTGCTTGCTCATTTCATTACTGAATTGCAGATTATGGCCATGGTCCAGCGGGGAGAGAGGCCTTCAAACATCAGAGTATATTGAATCAAGTTCTTATGCTGAGATTGGATATTCTGTTGCATCAAATGCTAATTATTATCCTGGATTTTTATGCAGGAGATTAATGACTCACCTCCAAATCCAAACCAGCAAATATCAATTCCACGTGTAGCCCCCAGAACTAAGGTGTGCTTTAAGATTTTGCTGTATTTCGTGCCATTTACTTTTCTCTTTTGATTGTCCAGTTGATTTTATAGAGTACTGAGATCTACTTGAAGTTATTTTTCTACATAAGGGATTTAGTTCCTTTGTTCATTCAAGAGCTTTAGTTAGACCCATCTAGATGCAGGTGTCTTTTTTTATAATTTTGACACTTCCAGTTTTAAGTTTTATCACCTTTACTGGTCGCTCGTAATATAAAATTGACACTGGACAATATATATATTTGTGAAAGCATGCAATTAGATTCTGTGATACCATGTTAATTCTTTGTGATATATATACAAATATACATGTAGATGCAAGCATTTTGAACCATCGGTGATGTTTGATTTATTTGAGATGTGTGTGAGTAAAAAGGTCAATCTGAGTTTTGTTTTCACTTTCACGCTCTGAATATCAAATTTTCTCATCTTGAATAGCCTTGGGAGGTAGGTCAACCACAAACCATCTCAAGCCAAGTGGTTGAGTCTCAAGGAGGAGGAGAAAACTTGAATTACAAGGTACAAGACAATGGAGTGACCTATCAATTGGATGGTGAGAGCACTGTACCATGGTGGCAGAAGAAGAGTCCTAGAATCACAGAGATAGACAATGAAGATGAATTTAAAAGTTCACCTTATGGACAGACCAGGGCACAACCAATTCAGCGCACATGGGTCCCTCCCCAGCCACCTCCTGTTGCAATAGCTGAAGCTGCTGAAGCCATCCGACGGCCAAAACCATCAGTTAGGCGAGAACAATTGGCAGAAGATCAAACTGCATCCCAGCCAACAGATGCAATAGATGAGTTGCAGAGGATAACAAAGATATCTGAATCAGGAGGTCCGGTGGGGGTTAATGGTGGTGGATCGAGTGTGAAAAGTGAAATAGAGGAATTGCAAGAGCATAGCTGAAGAGGTAGTGGATTTCCTTCTGCATGATTAGCTCACTGTTACAAGCAGGTGCCTATGTTGAGTTATAAGAATCGATATTTCAATATTTGGTTCAGCATAGAACAATCAATTTAATCCACTATCCTGTTCCAGACATAGTATTAAGACAGCTTTTGATGGAGCTCTACATGATGAGAGAATAAAAGGCGGAGATTATGAAGTGCCATAATATATTCAACTTTATAAAGGCCATCTGAGATTGCACTGTCTATTCACTCATTTCTGGTGATGCCTAAATGAAACTTGGCTTCTGTTTTAGTCGCTATTGTGCTTTACAGCACATTTAGAGCTCTACTTCCAAGTTGCTTATGTAGCTTCTTGTCTTACTTGGTAACCTAAACTAAAATCTGCACTGCCGCTATTTTATAATATCCTATACCCATACTTCATGTCCTGGAATTGTAGATGTCACCATAACATTCGAGGGATGGAAAGCATGCAAATGTTGAACTGCCTTATCTTCCCACGGCTTTAAATTATTGCGTGTGAGTTGACTTTTTTCTTTTTATAATGGCTCATTTGCTATGAGGGGATGACATCCATTTCCATCAACTCCAGTACTTATTGGAGGATAATTAATTTCTACATCTTAATTAACTAGGGTAATCACTTTTTTAACCCACCTTAGGACTCTTAATAGTGGTGCTGTTTTAGGTTTGACAATTGGTGGAGTAAGATATGGACATTAACTTAGGCTTCTATTTTTTTAAATGTCTTTTTTTAATTGAGTCTTAACTTAGGCTGTTTTAAGTTCAATTGTTTAACTCTTCTAAACAAAACAAATCGATGTCGTGCAATCAATGCAATCTCTTAATTAAACTATAATTTTGTTGAAATTAAAATTGACCGTTGGTCCTAAAGTCTTCTCACGATTTCTCATCTACTGAATTTGCATAATTTGGAGCAGACGGTCAATGTCCATTTGATGGGAATTCTACAATCACACTCCACACTTTTTTTTTTCAGCGGGCCAAGCGAGTACATCTTTTTGAGGATCTAATTGACACACCACTTCACAGGCGGGCCAAGCGAGTGCACCTCATTATTGCACACTCCACACTTGTCAAACTTTACATAATATATTAAGATACATGGACGAGCAGCCAATTTATCCAGCCACCATTGAAGACTCTTGGTGGGTATGAATACTATAGTTATGACTACAAGTAATATAAGACTTTTTAGACGAGTTCAAGTCCCCAGACAAGTAGTTAATTAAATCCAAGGCACTCCTCAGCTCCCCTTTTTGGACTGCTAAATTTTCCCAATAGAAATGTGGTCGCCTATGCCCATTTTTCCTCAGGATATACTATTTGTTTAACATTTCAGTCCAACTTGAGCAAGAAAAAGGATCTTCAAATCTTCATAATACCTCAGCCACGGTTGTTGAATTCAAAGATAGCACTCACTTGCTGTATTTAGACAATGACTTTTGACAATCTTGGAACACATGTGACATCATTTGCATATGAAACACACTTGTTTTGTCCCTTTATTTCTCTGGACCATCCCTGTTCAGCGAACTGGTTAACATATCTTTCCATGGTCATGACGTCCTTTGAGTTGCCATCTTTAATGATTGATTCCAGCGTTCTTGACCAAGAAACCAACTGAAGGAATACCCACAGAAAACAAGGCTGATTGGCTATGGTTCCATCTTAGGAAGATGTTGATTGTAATTTACGAATCCCAACAAAACCCAAATTCATAATTTCTCTTTGATGGTAAAGTTTTGCCTTTCTTTTTCTCCTTCTTTAGGTCTACATTCACAACAATATCGTTATGGTTATGGAGTTAGCAGACAATGATGTGTTTGGATTACTGGAAACAATGGGGTAAATATAAAATCTGGATGGTGGGTATCAAAAATCTAAAGATACCCTTGAACTAAAAACCGGCCAAGCATCAAGCGTGATAGGAATAAACCCAAGAACTTGCTCAAAAGGATAAACAAAACCATCCCTAAACTCTTCAAGATAGCATCTATCTATACAACTTTCGTCAAATCCTACAACATTAAATAATTCATGTTGCTATAAGTATTCTCGCTTTTAATTATTGTTAGAATGGGCGAAGAAGCAATTTAGTCAATTTTTTTTTGAATCCGAAGAAATTCAGTAAGCGGGCCAAGCGGACACACCTTTTTTAGGGTCCAACTGACGCACTACTCCACAGGTGGACCAAGCGAGTGCACCTCATCATTGAGAACCTAACTAGTTCTCCATCTACAGGTAAAACTCCAGCTGCCTCAGACTCTTACAAGAGGAGCTAGCATGGAATCGAACCTGGAACTTAACCAAAGTCAAACCCCGCTCTCAACCATCGAACCACACCCCTTAAGGGCGAAGTCATTTTTTTAATAATGTTTAGAGTGTAATTTTGTTTACTATTGCATCAACTTACTATGGCTTCTTTGAACGTATAGAATCATGAGAACAATTGGGTACTAAACAGACTCACTTCTAATTAATGAAAAGATTATTTCAAAAAAAGGGTAATAGTTTTTCAAAAACTATGGGAAATATCCTGAAACCTGCTTATTAACTTTCTACTAAATTTCAAGCAGTCCAAGTATTAATTAAACTTGGAAGTGTTGACAGTTGACAACAACCAGGGAAGTCCACAAAAATGAGCTGATTAATACCATTCCCGTACAGTTTGCTTTCCCTTCCCCTGCACTTTACAGTTTACACTCATTACGTGTATTATTAATATTATCATTACTCTAAGGCAAACCCCACCAATCCCAAGGCCACAAATTTTCGTTTTCTTTCCTTGCTTTCCCATAATTTAGGCATGCCTGCCATTATATGTTATTGTCCTATTTCCTATATAATGCCAAGTGCTAGCTCACTTAGCTATGTCCGCGCTTCTGTCAGACAGACTCCGAGGCCACACATAGCAATCCAACGTCAATCTTTAGCGCTTACCCTTTTCCCTGCAAATTTTGGTTAGATATGGCACTCAACTTGTTGTCTCCGCCTGAGCTCAAATCCATCTCTTTCTTGGATTCTACCAAGTCCAACTACAAACTCCTCAAGCTTCCAGGTTTTCTCTCTTTTCACCTTGAGTTTTCTTGGTATTTCTGTTTGGTTTGGTGGGGGATATAGGAAGGGAACTTTAATTGAGACGGAGAAAGGTTCGTGGACTGTACGTTAGTTGCTTACTTTCCCCTTTTCGTTCGGGAGACTGATTTCTGACGACTACCCTTTTGTTTCTTTTGTGTGAAAAAAGCGGCTTTTAAAGAAATTGGAGCGACAAAAAGATAACGTTTGGAACTTTTCATGATTGAATTGTTTATAGCCATTGAAATTTGCTATTTCACCTTGAAATTCTTTGCTTTCTATTGGGATTGTTAAGGATTGCTGTTTCGGATGAATGATTCAAAGTTGCCTTCCTTGTTGTGATGAGACACGGTTAAATCGTTCCAGTAAGCATGCATTATCATTGTAGGATAAGTTGAGAACTTTTGGCAGTTGTAATCTGTGGATAATCACAGGTAGGTTCAGCGTGAAGAGGAAGGAAACTGGAACAACATTTGCGAATGTGGTGCAGTGTTTAGCTCAGCCTCCTCCTCCAGCATGGCCAGGGAGCGCTCTTCCAGAGCCCGGCCGCAAGACTTGGGATGGTCAGAAACCTCTTTCAATCGTTGGATCCACTGGTTCTATTGGAACTCAGGTTGGCCTCCCATATCGAGTACAAGACACGCATGATCGGATCTCTAAAAGATGTTTGTTACATAGAACCGTGCATAAAGCACATGGCAGGAGTATCAACCTTGTTATACGTTCAAAATATGCTCTTTGAAAAGAATTTTTAACGAGGCAGGAGGGAAGTGTGGGTCAAAGAGCATGCTTGAAAACATGGATAAGTTATTCAATTCATGAAATCAAATGGCCCTTAAGGTCATCATAATAGAAACACAAGATCATCAGTGCTCATCCGTTTCCTACCACTGTTACATGGGATCAATGCTTAATCTTAAAAAGAAATATATCTATTACGCAGACCTTGGACATAGTCGCTGAGAATCCAGACAAATTCAGAGTCGTGGCCCTTGCAGCTGGTTCAAATGTGACTCTTCTTGCTGATCAGGTAATCAGCCGGTTCCATAACTAAATAAAAGTTGCTGTATCTGTAATCCTATCTTTATTTGACTATTAAACTCAAAAGTGCTATGTGGTCAGAGTAAAAGTGCTGGTGGAATCTGGGTAAAACCAAATTAAGCTCAAGTCTCAGTTGCTCAATAACATAGGTTTTGCATCATGCAGGTCAAGACTTTCAAACCTCAGCTTGTTGCCGTTAGGAATGAGTCATTAGTTGATGAACTCAAAGAAGCTTTGGGTGATCTTGAAGAAAAGCCTGAGATTATTCCTGGGGAGCAAGGAATTATTGAGGTAGACTACCAACTAATTTCCTGATATTTTAATGAATCTTTTCAAACTTTAATTTTGTGCAATTTATTTTTAGGTTGCCCGCCATCCAGATGCTGCCAGTGTAGTCACAGGCATAGTTGGTTGTGCAGGCTTAAAGGTAAGTAAAGATATTCTTTTAATCATCTTTTTACATTTCCTCTTCTACTATAGGATCCTCATCACATTTTAGCTTTGTTGGATACCATCAAGTGAGAGGGATAGTGTATTATGATATCCTTGGATTCAGTTACAGTCAAAAGTGAAGTATGAATGCTTTCAAGCATCCACGTAAGTTCCATTCTACATCTTTTTTCAGCCAACAGTCGCAGCAATAGAAGCAGGAAAAGACATAGCCTTGGCAAATAAAGAGACATTAATAGCTGGAGGTCCTTTTGTCCTTCCTCTTGCTCACAAGCACAACGTAAAAATTCTTCCAGCTGATTCAGAACATTCTGCCATATTTCAGGTACAAATTTGTGAAGAATGGTTTAACTTAAAGTATCCTGGCTCTGTTTGTCCACCTAGGGAAAATATGGCACATGTGGGCCTGTGCTCACATCTGTGTCTATTTTAGCTGCTTCTACCTTTTATTTTGGGTTTTACCCATTGTTATCATATCTGATCTTTGACAAGTCTCAGTTTGGTCAATTTTACTCCCAAAAGTTATATCATAAAGCCTTTTGCTTTTTGTAGTGTATTCAAGGCTTGCCAGAAGGTGCCCTACGGCGAATTATTTTAACTGCTTCTGGTGGAGCTTTCAGGTTTGAAATCATAATTTAAGTTTGTAAGATGATCTCTGCTGAGGGAACAAAGGTTTTTGTTCTGAAAATAGAGATTTCTTTATGATAGAGGAGGAAATTGGAGCTATTGATTGTCATTTAATTGTTGTGCTGCTTGGCTCAAAACCTTAATCTAGACTTACTTGCAGCTCTCTTTGCAAGCTGCTTTCCTCATTCTAAAATGCACAGCAGACTTAAATTGAGATATAAAAACGAAGTTGCATAAAATTTTATTGATCATTATTTTTTCTAGTTCAGTTATATACTGTTTATTATTTTGTAACATAACTACAAAAGAAGAAAACAGATCTGTCAGTAAAATATTTTCATCGCTGATTCTGGGTGTGCCATATTTTGAAGTCATGTCAACAGCTGTTTTATTGCAAAGAAGCTGGATTTAACTCTTTGGACATTTCTGTGAAAGCAGGGATTTGCCTGTTGAAAAATTGAAAGAAGTTAAAGTAGCTGATGCATTGAAGCATCCGAATTGGAATATGGGGAAAAAGATCACTGTTGACTCTGCTACTCTTTTCAATAAGGTATGTTTATATTGCAGTCTTATCCATATGGGATAAAAGAACTTGCATGTGAATAACTTTCAATGCCTTACAGTTATTAACAGGTGCAATTTAATTGGTTTGCAACAGGGTTTAGAAGTCATTGAAGCTCATTATTTGTTTGGAGCTGAGTATGATAACATTGAGATAGTAATTCATCCACAGTCTATAATACATTCAATGGTTGAAACACAGGTTTGACTCGTGATTCTGACTTGCTGGATGCTGTCAACCTTTCTGTTGGGCTTTCTAGCTTTTTGAAGTTGAAATTATAGACTTGAAAGTGACTATCCTGGAATTCATTCCAACTATGTTTCACTTGTCAGGATTCATCTGTTCTTGCACAGTTGGGGTGGCCTGATATGCGCTTGCCAATCCTTTACACAATGTCATGGCCAGACAGAATTTATTGCTCCGAAGTAACTTGGCCTCGTCTTGATCTTTGCAAGTAAGGAGCGGGTTTCCTTTTTTAAACAATGGCTTTAAATAGTTTGCTTGTTTCTGACAGAAAAGTGCCATATAATTCTTTTAGTTACCCAAATTTCTAGTTACTTTTGGGAACCTTCAGAAGGGTTTCACTTTGAACATGCTAATGTCCATTACCGTTTTAAACTAGGAAAGCCGTTGAGAACATTACAAATAGATGAAATTAGACTAACTCGAGACTGGTTGTAATTATCAAAGTCTTGAGAGTGCTCTTATTCTTGGTGACATTCCTCAAGTTTGATCTTATAAAGTTACGAGGAAAATTATGTCTCTTTTCATCAAACAATTCCTAATCATCTGTTTTGATCATGTATGATTTCTTAAAAGTTTCCAAGTTCGTATTGTTGCTCGATTCCCAAGTGATAGAAGTGTTTTTAACTTTTTCTTCTTTTTTTTCCTACATTTACACTAGAAATGTATGCTTTTTCAAAGACTTCCAAATGATATTGATAACTGACACTCTCAGGAGTGATAAAAACTTACATTGCCTGATATGCATGATGTTTTATATTTACAAGGATGTAAAAAGACATAATATGGATTATTTTTGAAGGGCTGATATTAAATGGATGGTGCAGGCTGGGTTCACTAACATTTAAAGCTCCTGACAATGTAAAATACCCTTCTATGGATCTTGCCTATGCTGCTGGACGGGCTGGGGGTACTATGACTGGAGTCCTCAGTGCTGCTAACGAGAAAGCTGTGGAGCTGTTCATCAATGAGAAGTACGTATGCTTTATCTTTATAGCAAATATGCACACTTAGCATACTGATATAGCTCCTAAACATGAACAAGCAATCAGGCTTTGCTTGTGAGGCAGTGTAATTCTTAGCATTGTAAAATATTTTCAGGCTTCATAATTTTGTCCAAAAAGCTGGATAAATCATAATAACAAATAATTGCTGCTCCTTTTCAGGATTAGCTATCTAGATATATTCAAGATTGTGGAGCTAACATGCAACAAGCACCGGGCAGAATTGGTAACCTCACCGTCTCTGGAGGAAATTGTTCATTATGACTTGTGGGCAAGAGATTATGCTGCCAGTTTGCAACAATCTTCCGGTCTAAGTCCTGTTTTCGCCTGATTAACATATCAGTCATCACAGAACACTTCCTGCCAGAAAAGATAGATGGCATCGTTCTATAGATTGAACCTTACGAAGGTAGGTATCCCTGTTATGTACCTGTTGGTTGATCACATAAAAACGGTATGTCTAGTACTCTTGAAGGAGCCAAAGTAGGTGGTTGTTTCATGAAGGGGGCGGGAAGGGAGAAGTTGTAACAAGAGAAGAAACAGTGGAAATTGTAATTCTTTTGAAGCAAAGTATCTGTTTTCTCTCTTTTTGGAACTCCTAAAATATATCTTTTATCTTTATCTTGATTTAATCTTTAAAAATTTGATTAATCATTAAAGACTCTGTACAAGTAGGTGCTTTAGTGTTCTCAATATCTTGAAGCACAAAAGCCAAAAGGAAGACAATCTCAATGGGGTATTGAGATAACAGTTCTAGCCAAAATAATAATAATAATAATAACATTGGTTCTCTATGGAAATGCAAACCAATTTCCTCTATAAAAATCTCCATTAGAACTTCTTAGTCTACCCACTCCTACTCTTACATCATTGATTATCATTCCACTTTATGAAGAGGCTTCCATTGGGCACTCTTTTGACTAGTTTTCTTCTTTCAGAAAGCAACTCTTGCACTTCTAAGGATGATTCAAAAGCACAGTTCATTTCATTAAAACTAAGTAGTCTGTAAGCATTTTACAAAGATCGCCTTCCAGAGTGAATATAATTAACCAAAACTCCGTTTGACTTTAGATTAGAGAATAACCATGATAATAAAATTTTGATAGAAAAATTTAAAAGTTAAAATTGAATAATTCTAGAAGATAATCTTTCAATGCCTGTGTCGAAAAAGAATAATTATGGCATGTAAGACTACAACGACGACAACAAAAATATTCAGTATAAATTTTATTGAAATGCAAAATTTAGGAAAGTCTAATAATATGCAACTTATTCCTAACTAGTAAAGAGACTATTTTCAAATGATCCACATAACGCACTGATTTATTTAGAATATAGACTTAAAAGTACACTCTGTAATCATGACATACAAGAGAAGATTAATATAAAGTTATTCACTGAAA
This sequence comes from Erythroxylum densum, assembly GCA_024678245.1. Classification (NCBI taxonomy): domain Eukaryota; kingdom Viridiplantae; phylum Streptophyta; class Magnoliopsida; order Malpighiales; family Erythroxylaceae; genus Erythroxylum; species Erythroxylum densum. Next base: position 38,738,156 of record JANPWT010000006.1, read on the forward strand.
ACAACTCATCATTTTGAGAAACTTTTGAGAACAAGGTAAGCGGTCCTATATTAAGGATAAGCCATCGACACTATTGGCACATCATTCAACGCCCAAAGTGATCATGTACAAGTATTAAGACATAGAATCTGAAAATTTTCCAAGTGATATAGAAAACATACCGGAAGGATGGGATTATAAGAAATGCTGCAAAAGACAGAATTTTTGGGAAAGCCATGAGGATGAAACTTTGTTACAAAATGTCTCCTTAATCGATAAATTATTTTTGCACTATTTTATAAAGAAGAAATTTAGCTCTTTGTATTGAGAGATAACTTGCCAAATTATTTTCTACATGTTGTTACTTGTATTAACATTAAAATCTCTTCTCCGGAGGCTCTTAAGTGACGAGAAAGCCTCTTCAAATTTTGGAGTAAAAACACCAACAGTATTAATGATATGATAGCCCTGTTTGGCAATCAGCTGATAGCTGATAGCTGATAGATGATTCTATCAGCTGTTAGCTGATAGCTGATTATATCAGATGTTTGGTAAAATTAGCTGTTTAAGTGTAAAATGACTTATAAGGACATAACTTTAAAAAAATATAAGAATATGAATATTATATATTTTAGTATGTCAATGAATATTCTTATAAAATTTAGATTTTAGATATTTAATTCTACAAAAATTAAGTTTATAACTCTAATAAAAAACATAGAACATGTAATAATAATAATAATAATAATAATAATAATAATTATTATTATTATTATTAACAACAACAACAACAATAATAATAATAATAATGATGATGGTGATGGTGATAATGATAGTGATACATCCAAACATAAAATATAAGAATCCAAATGAAGTTTAAGTTTAACAACACATATCAAATAGAGCAAAAGA
>JANPWT010000006.1:38745855-38765812 GCA_024678245.1 Erythroxylum densum
TTTGGGCTGATGGTATTATGTAACTAGGTGTTTGGGAGGAGGTTTGGGACTCGTGAAAGGAACGGAAGGTTGGTTGAACTCCGGCCATGATGTGGCTGGAAAAATTAGGCTACCAGAATACCATGAAACAAGAGGGTATAGGAAATATCAGAAGAAAACCCATTTTATTTCTCTGATTATATGTAATTTATATAAGAGCATAATCTATTCTAATACTACTAAACTATTGGATTTTTCGTATATACTAACTTATCCTATCCATAGCATATCTTATCTACTAGAAGATAATCTCCTAAGCTAACTAAACTTATCTAAGATAATTATCCAACAAAAACAAATAGGAAACCTTATAAGGACTAATTAGATGAGAAAATAAAGTTGTTAAAATGAAATATGCTTATGCATGATGGATGCTTGCATGAGTGATCTTTACTAGATGCTTCATAGTACTTTAGATGGAATATATTTGTGGTATTTCTTCTCGTTTATGTCATGCGCTCGATGCATAGTAGATTTAACAATGTTTTTAAGTTGACTAGTGTAGTGATTTATAATTTTCATATTATTTATTGAAAATATATTAAAAAGTATGAGTGAAATATGATATCATACAGTGCTATAGATAATTTTAAGATATTGTTCCTGTCAAAATTCAAAGTTTTGAACAAATACTACTTTCGAAACATCGATATATGTCTGTCTATGCATACTTGAGTAATTCATTGATATGTGTTAGTTCAATTACGCAGTCCTTGAACATCTGATTATTCGTGTGGTTGTTTCTGTGCTTCAACGATCTGTTTATGACTGTATTTTGTGCTTTCTTCTTCATAGGGTATGGAATTATGATGAAGGTACACTTCTCAATGGGTTTGACAATCATGATTACCCTCAGAAAGGAATCTCTAATCTCTGCCTTTTAAATGAGCTTGATGACAGTCTGCTCCTTGTTGCTTCATGTAATAACTACTACCTTTGTTTTCTTTGTCTCATAAAATTAGAAATTATTTATAAGTTAGTTCAACAGAATATATTTCCATGCTCTGTTATGTAGGTGATGGAAAGATTCGGATTTGGAAAGATTACACTAACATGGGAAAACAGAAGCTTGTTACTGCATTCTCTTCAATTCAAGGACATAAACCTGGTGTTCGGAGTTTGAATGCTGTTGTAGATTGGCAACAGCAGTCTGGTTATCTGGTGCATATCATTGTAAATTTAGAATGATAATAAGTTGCTATGCTTGTTACTGATGTTCAAGAATGTTGTCTGCATAACTTCATTGGCAGTTTGCATCTGGTGAGATATCATCCATAATGTGCTGGGACCTGGATAAAGAACAAGTGGTGAACTCTATACCCTCATCATCAGATTGCAGCGTGTCAGCATTGGTGAGTTTTTGTTGGATTCTTCTGTCTTATTTTGTTTGACTTGTATGTTAGTGTGATGGGCTATGTTGTTCATATTCAGGTTAGAACTTTTAGTTCCTGGTTATCCTTTTTGAGTTGTGATTCTTCTATATTTTTCATGGCATCTTCTGTGGCACTAGTTCATCTATATTTCTTTCCCAATTCAAATAGCTGTATTTGGTCGAATATAACTTTGTATGAAGTTCCATCTTATTAATTTTCTTTTATTTGAAAAATACTTAAAATTGAGGGGATATTTGGCAAATATGTGCTGGTAGTGAAACTGTTGCTAAATGACAAGATTACCAAATACGGCTTGAAAAAATAGCTTATGCTCACTTTTCGTTTCTTGGTATACTGCTATTGCTTATTTAGTTCACTTTATGTGCTGCTAGTGAAACTGTTGCTAAATGACAAGATTACCAAATGCAGCTTGAAAAAATAGCTTATGCTCACTTTTTGTCTCTTGGTTTATTGTTCGTGCATTTTCACTTCACTTTTAACATCTAATAGCTGAACATAGGACAGTGTTGCACTATCAATACTTTCTTGCAATGACCGTAAGTGAGATCCTAAGCAATTCTTCCTAACGACAGCAAGTGCTACCCAATGCGGAAAATTGCTTAGAAAGTACATTTAACATGGGCAAAATTATATTTAAGGTTCTTGTGTAGTTCAGGAGTTTTCTGCTACTTTAAAAGTCTACTGTACAAGATTCTTTTTCCATTGCATTAGTTGATGATGTACTGTCTCGTGTCTGTTGACGGCATTTGATGGTGATCAGCTCTTTTTAATCTTTATCTAGTCTGCTTCTCAAGTTCATGGAGGCCAACTTGCTGCTGGTTTTGTAGATGGCACCGTCAAACTCTATGATGTGAGGAAACCTGATATGTAAGTAATATACAGATATGGTTCCTCTAGCATGGAGCAGATGTCACTTTTCTCTCTACAATTTCAGTTCCCTTTTCTCTTTTAATGATTAGTTGCAACTTGCTTTATAGAACCTGGATCTGCGGAGCCTGGCCAATGCAACATCCTTCATTTTTTCTCATTTTTGTCTAACTGTCATTTAAATTGCAATTTGTAGGCTTGTTTGCTCTACACGGCCTCACAAGCAGAAATTAGAAAGAGTTGTGGGGATTGGTTTTCTACCTGGACTTGATCCTGGAAAGGTAATCTGGAATCTCTAAATCCTTGTTTGAGTTGCTCATTTAATATATATATATATTTATTGCGTGCAATATGTAATTTTTGTGTCCTTGATTCTTCTCCTCTTCTGTCCTCTTTCAGATTGCTAGTGCATCTCAGGCTGGTGACATTGAGTTTTTGGATATCAGAAACAGTAAAGATGCATATCTCACGATCCGTTCTTTTAGGGGCTCGCTTACAGCTTTAGCTGTTCATAGGCATGCCCCAGTGATTGCTAGTGGCTCAGCAAATAAAATAATCAAAGTATTCAGCCTGAAAGGCGAACCGCTAGGTGCCATTCGGTACTACCCAACCTTAATGGCCCAGAAGATTGGTTCTGTAAGCTGCCTCGCATTTCATCCCTACCAAGTGCTTCTTGGTGCTGGCGCTGCAGATGCTTGGGTCTCAATCTATGGAGATGAAAATTATCAGGCAAGATAAGCCACTCTTTAACTCGAGTTCACGTTACGGTTAGCCAGGCAGCATCGGATGCATGAGGACTGTTGTTTGATTGATTGTCATGGGAGTGCCAACAGAAAATGGTACATTCCGCATTCTGCTGGGCTCAGTTGCTCTCTTTATCGAAACATGGCACGCTGAAATACAGATTCATTAGCCTCCAATGTAGAGAGATGTTCACACAAGATAGTAGGGGAACAATCCCTGTGGTATTCACTGGTGGAGGCTTTGGCAAATAATTCTTACCATGGTAAATGTGTGTAAATATCATTCCTCTTTTGGCATCTTCTCTTTTTCTTTTCCGTCTTTTCACTGGTGTGTTCTTCCATCCCTCCCTTTTGGTTCATTTTGTGTAAAAGCAGCACGGTTGTCCGTTGTCATAATTAAAAGCATTGCAGATAGATTTGCTGAGAATAGGGGTTTTAGAGAGTTGGCATGGCCCCCCATGGAACGCGGGGGACATTTCAACTTGTTCATATCCTTTGGTCCTCTGTATTTAAAAAAAGGAAAATGTTATTGGTTGTAGGTCTTTTCATTATCTTCTATGTAACATGTAATTAAGAAAAAAAAATGTGGAGAATGAATGAGCAAATCAATAGCTAATTCCTTACCCTATAGTTTCTCCCGATTTCAAAATATGGTTGCCAATAATGCTGGTTTGGGTTAGTCCTTGGGCTCAATTTTGCTTCATTACTAGGTTCGACTGACTCAAGAAAATTGCCAAGACTGAACATGGACTTGGCATTGCCCAAATTTCCAATAATAAGACAAACCTAAATTAAACAAGTCCGAAGCACTATTGGGCATTCTAGGAAAAGCTCAAAGAACAGAATGCAACTGAGCCCCTATGGCTACGTAACAAAACCCAACTGGAAACCCACACAAGTGTCCAAGACTAAATCAAGATTGGGTAACACTACGGTAGCCCAAAGACCAAATTGGAAGCTCAAAAATGTCCAAAAACTGGCCCATTGTAAAAAGCCCAAAGAGGGACTTGAAAACCATAAAGGTCCAAAATGGATACAAGAAAAGCCCAAAGATCTAAATGTAATCGGGCTCCTATAGCCCATAAAACAATCCAGCTTGAAATCATTAGTCACAATTGGGCCATAATAAAAAAGCCCACCAATCACAACTGGGCGAATGCTGGGCCACACTAATCCTTATAGGCTATAGCCCATAACAAAACCCAACTTGAAACTCAAAAAGATCGACTGAGCCACAATTGGGCCATACTATAAAAGCCCAAAAACCAAAACACAACTGGGCCCTTGAAACCCATAGCTAATTTTAGTCTGAATTGAAACTGAATCAAAATTGAATCCCATCCAATCAAATTTAACTTTGTTAAGTTTAGCCTCCCACTTGTATGTTACCTAAGCTTCAAATTGTGCAGGTGACAATCAACATAGCAAAAAAGGTTGCAATCTCAGCTCAATACAATTCACCAATCAGTAGCAACTGCTGAGCAGATATTAGCAAGCCATTTTGAGACAACATTCGTAAGAAGCCTGAAAGCAACCAAAGACAAAATACTAACCAAATTAACTACAATGGAATTGAAACGACTTAACTAATGAATCGGGGAACATCCCAAAGCTACAGTTCCCCTGCCCTGCCACTAATGGAAGCTCTTGCAGATACATGGAAAACAGACAGAAGAGAGCAGTAATGATATCATATTATCAGAAAATACATATCCAGAACTAGTAATCACTTTCTCCCATCCATCATACTTGGCCCAGGCAGACCTTATGATGTACCGTTAGTCGTCTTATACCTTCCACCTGCTCCGCCAAGAACATTTAGATCTTCAAACAATCTATACGACGGAGTAAAGGTCTTCTGTCCTGCAGGGCTTGCAGGGTGCCAAGGTACAGAGCTTATTGAAGGATCGGTATTACCAGTGCTCACCATTGGGAAGGAGTTATAAGTTGTTGTACTCACTTGAGAGGTTGAATTCATAGTATTAACAGTAGAACTATTATACTGGCCATTAGCATAATCAGACGTAGACGCCCAAGGTGGAGGAGGGTAGCCAGAAGAAAATTGAGGATACTGTTGCTGCAAATGTGGCTGAAGCTGAGCTTGTAATTGTTGCTGACTTTGAGGATATTGTGGCTGGGTTAGGAATTGCTGCTGGGGTTGAGGCTGCAATTGGGTTTGATTTTGAATACCAAATTGCTGTTGGGTTTGAAGATGAGTATTGAATTGCTGTTGGGACTGAGGTTGTAATTGTCTTTGATGATGAGCTTGGAATTTTTGTTGGGATTCAGACTGTAATTGTGTTTGAGGATGATGAGTATGGTATTGATGTAGGGGTTGAGGCTGTAATAGTGTTCGATGCTGGGTACGATATTGCTGTAGGGATTGAGGCTGTAATTGTTGTTGCGGCTGAGTATGGTATTGCTGTTGGGGTTGAGGCTGAGGCTGAGGCTGAGCTTGGAATTGTTGCTGAAGTTGTGACGATGGCTGTAATTGGTTTGCGGGTTGAGACTCTGCCCACGGAACAACATAACTGTTGTATGACACCTGCCCTTGGTTCCCATTGCATCCTTGAGAAATGTGAGGATATCCTTGGGTAGCAAAGGAAATCAGTTTTTGTTGCATGTTGTCACTGGATGCTGGAGGCGTTGAAGGGGGGATGGAATTGGGTGAGGTTGAAGTGTTAGCTAAAGTGAGGTTAAGGAACTCAATCATGTCCTGTTCTTTTGTCGTTTTAACAGATGCAGGCGGATCAGGAAGAGCCAATGCATCGGATTGCACAATATTTGAGGAGCTCAATGCAGATGGCATCATTTTGCTAGATTCTACAGGCATCAGAGCTCCGCAGGTCCCATCTGTGCTTGGTGCAGGACTAGATAGAGTTCTGGAATGCCTGCATTCACATAAGAAGAGCATTGATTATTCAACTCAATCCATAAAACCCAATCGTCCAAAAAGTTGCACAATTAATCAAGTGGACAGGTAGGTTACAAAACAGACAACGAAGGGAAAAGTTATAATATGTCTATACACGGCAATGGCGCAATCTCTCTAAACCGCCTGAGTAGAATGTTCAGATCCAAACTCACTAGCCAAAATTTCATTTCTTTGCGCATCTCACCATGATGAAAAAAATACCCCACAAATCACTTATATATCAAATACTTACCATCACTTGGAGAACAAATATGATAAAAGGTATCATATCCTACCTTCGAGCTAGCATTGCAAAATCATCCTCCTCTTCTTCCTCTCCATCCATATGGCCCCTTATCACGTTAGCGACTGGCACAATGACATTGTTGCTAGGTGTTGGGCTGGAGACCTTTGTTTCTTCTGATGGTTTGCCATCTGAAAGAGCAGCGATTGATTTAGGGCTTATGCTTGGAACTTGAGCTGGCATTGGGGAGCCAGAAGCTATAGCATCATATTTGGCAAGTAAGATTTGCATACTGTCATTCAACTCAAGCCCCTGATCAAGAAGTTCTTCATCACTGAAACGAAAGCAAGTTAATTCAATACATGCAAACACCAGTTTATGCAAGTGCAGGGCATGTGCAGTATGCCACAAGCAAGTATCCTTCTACATGGCCATGCGAAAGAAACAAACTCTTTAGTAGTTATCACAGAACCAACCCAGTTGTTGTCAACATTTGCATCAACATTTTCTGGTTTGACCGACATTGGTTGACAAGGTCAATGATAATTTCATCTTTTACAGCCTGAAAGAATGAGCATCATCACATGATAAGATTAATTGTTATACTTCTATCATCCAGGGGAAAACAAAAGCCTTGACATTTTGCACCTCTCGATCGTCAGGTCTAACAGCTTGCAGCATATCACTCAAAAGTTCCATAACATTCCGCATGGAATCCAAGCCTGATGAACTAATAAGATAAAAAATAATGATAAGGAGATTGTAACAGATCAAGTAGTTTTAAAGGAAAACAGTATGAAACGATTCTGAAATGCAAATAGGTTTGTTAGTCCTCACCTTAAACCCCCAATATCTGTTGCCATTGTTTCATCTAGTCTCCTAGAGGCATTGCTAGGCATTCCATATCCAGCTTGGGGAGGGTAAGCTGCTGGATGGTTTGCAGGTGGCGTAAATATTGGTGCTGTATCTCCAGAACGCTTTGGGAATTGTACTCCTGATCGCTGCACATTTCCCCAATCCAACTGATGAATTAGTTATTTAGCAATTTATGCCATATGCTATCATGGGCATCAGCTATTTATAATCAGAAAACAGACATGTCATCAATGGAATTTCTGAGGCTGCAGTAGCACAACATCACCAAATATGTTCCACATATCAGAATAATCACTCTTACAAGGAGATTGTTGGGACTAGGTTCTAGTAGGTTCCAAAAGAAGAAATTTAGCATGTGAGGGTATAGTGGGGAATGTTGTGAGAGTTAGTTACACGACAAGAATAAAAGGGTGTAGAGGGAGAATGCATAGGATTCGGGTATGATTTGGTGATTAGTAATTGTAGGGAGGTTAGCTAACCCTCGAAGTCTAGCTAAGGAAGTTGTTCTAGTGGTGATTTACTGTTAGAGAAAATAGGTCTCTAACAGAGATCAATAAACTACTTTCCCAGATATATCAAATCAAGTAGATTATCAAGCATATAACTTTCACGGAATTATCACAAACAACTTATTGCTGGCTATAATACCAAGCCATACTCGTGATGGACCTATAAGCTGACCATCAACATTACTTGTAAAATAACTCAATGACCTATATAGACAGATAAGAACATCGCACTCAAACCACATCATAGATAATCGAAAGGAGAGAAGCAACATAGCAAACAATCAAATGATTTAGTTAAAAAGTTCACCCTAAGTTCCTCATAAGCCGAATAGTACTGAGGAAATTTGCATCCAGGCCCACCAAATGCCTCTTGCCAGGAATCCAGCAAAACTAGGATCTTATCTCTCACATGCATATCTGTCTGCAGAAATAGAGCCAAAATCAATATATCATGTAATGCATAGGAAATCAAGTATTGGCATGAGAAACAGCATAGAACAGCATGGCCAAGAGAATCTCCTACATTTATTGAAGATAAGCAGGAAAAGGCATTTCCAAATGTCAAAATGCAAAGAGAAAGCATAGGAGGTATGGTCATAAATGTCACAGATTTAGATTTAGCTACTGATTTATGATTTAATTAGCCGATTTGTTAATGTAATTAATGTATTTTATGTACTTTCTTATTTAGGTAGTCAACTCTAAGTTAAAGGATCTGATTTTTAGTTCTTCCTTATTTAGATAGGTCTCTTCCTGTATATTCCTTATCGAGGTAGTATTTCTTCTGTATATATAATATTTTCTTCTAATAAACATACGTGTTGGTGCTCAAAAATCTCTAAGTTTGACTTGGTATCGGAGCCTCGGTTCTGAATTTCCATATGTCTCTTGTTCTTTTGCTCTACACAGCCCTAGTTGAGTCTCTTGTTCCTAGTTATTTTGATCAAGTTCTTGCAGCCTCAAGTCTACAGACAAGTACAATTCCTTCTCAGTTCATTTTAATGGCAAAAACTACTCGGCGTGGGTATTCCACTTCAATATATTTGTCAAAGGCAAAGATCTATGAGGTCATAATAATGGCAGCAAACCTGCTCCTGACAAAGACACCAATGAATATGCCAAGTGGAAGGCCAAGAATGCTCAAATCGTAGCATAGATTCTAGGATCTGTCAAACTCAACATCGGTTTGAATCTCCGATCCTCCAATACTGCAGCTGAGATGTGGAATTACCTAAAGAAAATCTATAGTCAGCAAAACACTACTTGTAGATTGCAGCTTGAACACGAATTATCCATTTTCCCCAACTGAATCATGTCTCTCCTTTCACTCAGTTATTTGGTCATCCCAATTATCTAACCTTCGTACCTTTGGAGGTGAATGTTATGTTCATCTTCCTACACACGAACGCACAAAACTCACAGCTCAGTCAGTTAAATGTGCTTTTCTAGGTTATTTTGTAGATCAAAAAGGATTTCTTTCTTATGATCCCAATCTACGTCGTGTTCGGAGTCCTAAAAAATGTAATCTTTTAAGAAAATCGGCATTTTCTTTCCAATTCATCAAGATCCCCTTTCTCCTTCATTTTCTGTATTGCCTATATTTACTGGCTCTGCTGCAAATCGAAAAACATCTAAATTGGTGCATCATAGAAGTTCCAAAGCCATAATAAATCAGAATTTCTCACCTCCAGAGCCTCCTCAAGATCAATCTTGTTGCTGATCTTGTTACATCAACTGCACCTGCCACGAGTTAGTAAACCCCATATAAGTATGGTTTTCAAAATCCTGCATCCTCGAGAGCCATCTTGTCTTTAATTCCTATTTCCTCATCTTATAAATGCAATGGAGCATTAGTGATGGCGGAAAGCTATTGAAATAGCACTTCTTGCACTTGAAGAAAAACAATTGGAATTTTGTACCACAATCTCCATCTATCAAACCTCTTCAAAGTAAATTTGTGCTTTTTATCAAGCTTCTTTCTAATGGATCCATAGATCGTTACAAGGCTCAGTTGGTAGTTCTTAGGAATAACCAAGAGTATGGCCTAGATTACGAAGAGACCTTCGTGCTGATAGCCAAGATGGACCACCGTGCAAACATTTTAGCACTTGCTGCATCCCAATCATAGACTTTACTTCAAATGGATGTCAAGAACACATTCCTATATGGCGATCTCAAGGAAGAAGTTTACATAAACTTCCGTATGGTATGCCCCCTTCCTCTCCTAATGATGTTTGCAAACTAACATGCTCTTTCTATGACTTGAAACAGGTATCATGTGTAAGCTTTGAAAAGTTTTGATCCACACTCCTTGATTTTTCTTTTACTCAAGAGTCAATATGACTCCTCTCCGTTTCTCTAATAGACATCTACTACTGGATGGTGTACGTTTCTTGATGATGCTCTTATTTCTTGTAAATGCAAGAAACAAAATTATGCACATCCAAGTCATCCAGCGAGGCAGAATATCATGCTATGTCTGATGCCTATTCTGAAATCATTTGGTTATGTGGTCTTCTCACAGAGCTTGGTTTTTGCAACTTTGACCAACTCCATTACATGTTGACAACATTAATGCTATCCAAATTGCTGCCAACTCTGTCTACCATAAGCGTATAAAGCACATAGAGGTTGATTGCTACTTCATCCAAGAGGCCTATGACTGTCAAGTCATTACCTTGCCTCATATCTCCGCTATTCTACAGCTTGAAGACATTTTCACAAAATCCATAACACGACAATGCCATAATTTTTTATTGGTAAATTGATACTTGTAGCCTCACCAACATCAATGTGAGGGGAGATGTCAGAAGATTTAGAATCAGCTACTAATTTATGATTTAATTAGCTAATTTGTTAATTTAATTAATTTATTCCATGTACTTTCCTGTTTAGGTAGTCAAATCTAAGTTAAAGGGAACTGATATTTAGTTCTTCCTTATTTAGATAGGTCTCCTCCTGTATATTCCTTACGAAGATAGGATTTCTTCCATATATGTATATATGAATGTTTTCTTATAATAAACATAGATTTTAGTGCTCAAAATTCTCTAATAAATACATAATTTTCTAGTAGTATAAGTTATTGTCTAATATTCACATTTTGTCTAAAACATCCCTAATGAATGGAGACCTTCATACTAAAAAAATGATGGGCAATTTGACATGAACTGAGTAAAAGTCACTTCATATGCACATTCCATGAAGGTTGCAGCAACTGTGCTTTTACCCGTATGGACCTTACTTTGTATTTCCATAGGTAAATATTTTTCTTATCTTCATTTCTAAATATGAATGAAGAAGTTCTACAAACATAGAAGCAGTGACATGCATATTGTGAGAAATTATGCCTAAAGTATTTCAAAGTGTTACCTTCTTTGCAATTTTGACCATTTCCCCCAATAGATTCTTTTCAGCAATTTGAAAATGAACAAAATCACCACAGTTTTTTACCATTGTTTCCAAAACCTGCAAAACAGATTTCATACACAATCAATCAATAGCATAGGCATGATAGACAATAGCTCCAATACTATTAACTTGGTAATCGCTACATTAAAAAAAAAGGCACAGGCCAATAATACGGAAACAATCATAAAATGAAACTGTAATCAAATTACAGTCAAAGTCAGTGGCTGCACTCTAGGGTTCTTGTGCTGTGACCTTTTCTTCATAGCTTTCACTACGTCTTTTGCTGCCCTGAGCAATTCAAAACAAGCTTATCAATGTACATAAAATTTACACTTATAGAATACGCTTCGAAAACAGGTGATCCGTAACAATTCAAAAATCACAAATGAAAAAAAAAACAACTATATAACTGGTATGATCACCAGTACCAAAATAACTGGTCTGATCACTAACATTTCTACTTTAAAGTTGTTTTCCAATAACAAAACACACAAACAAATGAAATAAATCAAATACCTAAATATAACTATCATCCAATATATAAAAATACGTCCATGAAAATATGACAGTGGCCGGAGAAGACGATGACAAGAAGACGCTACAGCTCCACGTCGCTGGAGAGAATGTCGGAGACGCAGCAGATCTGGAGAAAGAAGGAGATGACTTATGTGGGAGGAGACGACGCAGGTGGGATGGAAGGAGCTTCGGGTGAGTTTTAAGTTAAACAAAACGACGTTGTTTGATTTTAAACCAAACGACATCGTTTTATTTAACTTAGAAATGTTCAAGCCGAAGCAAACAACGACGTATAGTTTGAAAATTTACCAATGGACTTTACTTCCGTCGGCAAACTCAAAAATTTATTATTCCGCCAACAATTATCACCTTATTTACCGACAGACATTTGATACCGTTGCTAAATTTCGTAACAAATTGATTTTCCTCCGTATTTAGTGACGGATATTACTACCACCTATAAACAAAATTTTTCTCGACAAATTTTTCAACAGAAATAAAATTTTCGTCAGTAATTTTCGACTAATTCTTGCTTTTCTTGTAGTTATTAAAATTTTAAAATCAGTCAAAATAAGAACTTTGGCCTAAATGAGCTAGCTATTGTCATATGGCATCGGTAAATCAAGTCTTAGGAAGGCATTCGAGTGCATATTTCACCTAATATAATCAGTAAGGTTGGTGAATTGCTAGTAAAAGATAAGGTAATTTAAGAATTAAGAAACCAAGACAATGTTTTCTGAAAATTATGAGGCCAGAGAAAATTCGATGGGACTGCTGGCATAATACATACTCCCTCCGATTCATAATAAGTGTCATTTTAGATACATTTTAATTATTCAAAATAAGTGTCATTCTTGACTTTATATGCATGTTTATAATTTTTCTTCCAAAATTATTCTTTTATTTCTCTCTCATCTTAATTATACAGATAACAATTTCAAGACAATTTCTCTCTCATTTTAATTTAAGATGCTGATTATCGGAGTCACGAGATAATTTTATGAGAGTATTAATAAGGATATATCTATAATTTCATTAGCTTTTTTAATAAACATATATTTTTTAAAATGACTCTTATTATGAATCGGAGAGAATAATAGTATAACTCACAAGTTGATTCTGATACCAATAGACGCTTAATTCAAGATACGTAGCTAAACCCATACAAATAGAGGGGTTAATCGAAAACAGATCCAATACGGAATACCATCATGAAGAGTTAAGAATGAGAACTACACCTCCACTCAATTATGCTTTAAGTTAATGACAAGTCACAACTACACCTCCGACAGCGAAGGAACAGCGGCTTTACCGTTTACATTGCTCTCCACCGTCACACGTGACGTGTACAGAGCTGATTTATCGTTTGTTCCATTGTCAATTATAAAAGCAAAGTTACCGACTGTTCATTGTTCATTTCCATGTTAATGGCTTCTCTTGAATTTTTCTGACATACTTAATAATATTATCTAGTATGAATCAATCAAATTAAAGGAGTAGAAAAGTAGGCGAGGTGGGTGATTCAATATACAAAAAGTAGGTTAATAATAACTTGACCAATTCGCGTGACAAATACTTGCTTGAGTTTGATTTTTTGATTGAGGAAGATTACCGTCTTCATACAATAGAAAATATGATGTTTACAACTAAAGTCTTATGTTTAAAGATATCAATTTTGGAGTTGAATTTCAACTTAAACCTAACCAGGAAGCTACTACTTTATAATTACACAGAATACCTAAGTTGTTATTGTAAATTCAAGTCTGGACATTCAAACGTATAGTTACCTAAATACAAATAGAAATAACAAAAAGCTGTCCAAAAATTTCAAAGTCCACCACTACATTCTGCTCTCTTCCTTTGTTTAAAAGACGAAGCAGTCGTTATGTTAGATTCATAGCATTAGCACGGTGAAGAATATATTTCGGCGTCTAATTTACTTGCTAAACAGTAATTCCACTAACGTTAAAAGTATATAATCTTAGAGGATAAAGTTAGACAGATTCAAATTTGATAGTTTTCCAACACCTAACTCAATAAATTAAACATACCCTTTTCAATAACTAAGATATTTTGCTCCATCAATATATATTATACTGATCTTACCATATATATATATATAATACGGCATGGCAGTAGTAAGCACTACGTGTGTGAATCAAATGTTTACGGCATGGCAGTAGTTAAGCACTGCGTGTGTGAATCAAATGAAGTAAAACAATAGGGTTAATGATGAAGTAAGCGGTGTGGGCGGCCGGGGTTTGGTAGTTGTGGAAATCAACGGCATAATTGCTGGGTATATCTGTCATATTAATTTCGTGAGTGATGATGTCATAATAGTTAAATTTCTTGAATATTGAAGCTTTTTTTTTTTTGAAGAAATATTGAAGCTAATTTGAAATTGATAGGAATTGTGATTTCTTTTCATTTATATATATATATATTTAAGTAATGTTCTTATGTTTTAACTTGAATAGCAATAAATAAAATTAATATTACTGTTAGAGAAACCTTGATGATAGACCGACATAGGGATTCGATGAGGAGACTTGCCCTTTTCTACAAAAGCAAAATTTTTTACTTCGACTGCAAGGCATCTTAACTGATTGCACTGCAATCAACGACTGATTAAGTAAGAAGCATCATAATTATTTATGAGATCATTAATTTTGGAATTATTATTAATATCTATTATTGTGCTAATTTTTTAATCATTAAAAATCATTACTTGCTAAATATTTGTTATCCGTTGTCATATCTCTTTTATTAAAAAAAAAACAGTATGAAGCTTATAATTCTAGTATTATAACTTAGTGTTTGTCATGATCTTGAACGCTTGTTAAAATTAATTAATTTTAACTTAATTTATGCCTCGGTATCATTAAACTCATTTCAAGCCGAAAAATCAAAGTTTTATTGTAAACGTCAAAGGTCACCTCTGGTTATTGATATAATAAAGTAAAGGTAAAACAAAACATTAAAATAGTGCTTACAAAATTTTGAAAGATGAATAAAGAATTTTGTTACCTAAAGCAAAGATTTACAACTTTACAATGACAAGGGTGTCATGTCTAATTTACCCAGACAAGGTATCAAAGATTTAGCACAACTCAGAAACATAATTTAAGAATGTGACTACAAATTATATGAGATTTTCATTCTTTGATTGATTTTAGGATGTGTATCATGAGCAGTTAGTATTTTATTTATCTAGTTGACAATTTTATCTTCTAGGACATACTTTTCTAGCCCTATTCTTCATTATAGTCTATTGTTCATTTCTCTCCAAATTGAGTAAATACTACAGATGAATGAAGTCTTAAAGATAATCCTATCCTATTTAAGAGTGTTAACATTTTGATAGCCCATTTTATAAAGCTTGTCCATTCTATCAAGGGACAATAAACTTGCAATATATGTTGTAACTGATTCCAAGTTGTCTGCGAAAAGCTATATTAGAAGAAGAGTTATTTTAGAGTTTCTAAACTATTATTACATAACAAACATATAAGGTTATACGATCTAAACCATCTGATCATTTTCCTCAGCTTGTTTTTGATAACTAAGACTTTAGGAGAGAGAGTTTTGCTTTAGATAAGATCATACTGGGGAACTTTAGGAATGCAGGGTCTGAAAATCTTATAGCATGAGGAGTTGCTAATTCTAGAGAGTTGTTTCCCATCCATTGAACCTTGTCTTCTTCAAATGTGCCTAGGTTATGAGGTAGGATATTCACTAAGTTGCTTGATCCTATAAAATTACAATTCTAATTTCCATCCTAAATAATGCTACTGACTTTAGATCTTAATAGGATTCTTGTAGTCAAGTGTACCATCTAATTTTTGTAAGTTAAAGGACTGAGATTGTTCCAATTATCAAACCAAAGCCAAGTTCTATTCCTATTGTCAATTTGTTGCTTAATCCAAAACTAAATTTGGTCCTAATCCTAAGCATCTACCTTAGACTCCACAAATTTTCCATGTTTTGCTCTAGTTGCCATATACTTGAGTCCTTAAGGTAGTAGTCATTTATCCATTTGGACCATAGAGTTTCCTTATCATTGAATGACCTTAAAATTCACCTTTTACATAATATCCAAGGGCATAAAGCCAAATCCACTTTCTTGCTTAGTGTGCCATAGTTCTTCCCATTTGACCTTTGATCTTTTTGAGTTACCTAGCTTCCCTGACCATAGGAATTGCTTAATACACCTTACTATCTCTTTAATGATCTTCTTAGGTAGCACTAGATGAGCACTCCAATATGTATGGACATTCCCTATAAATGAAGAGATCAATTGAAGTCTTCTAGCTATGGATAGGCATCTATTTATCAAACATTTATCATATTCTTGTAGCTTTCCAGAAGGGGAATATAATCAAGATATTTTGGCTTATTAAAAGTGATAGGACTCCCAGGTATTTGAAAGGGAGAAATTGGACATTTACAATTGTTATATCTTCAACATTCTGGATATTAGAGAAGATGTATATACAGCTTTTGAAAAAATTGGCTTTCAACCTAACATCTTAGTGAACTCCTTTAAGATTCTCATGATGAGTGTAAGAGAGCATCATTAAGCTCCATAAAATAGAATAAGATCATCAATAAAAGCCATATGATTTATCTTCATATCTCTACATTTATAATGGTACGTAAATCTACAATTCTCAAATATGAAGGCCTATATTAACCTGGAAAGGACTTTAGTTACTGAACTACATAGGTAGGAGGAGAGGGGGTTCCTTTACCTTATTCCTTTATAGCTTTTAAAGAATTTTGTTTCCCATTAATCAATATGATAAAATTGAAAGATGAGATGCATTTCTTTATCCATTAAACAAACTAACTTAGGAAGTAAAATGCTTGAAGGCAACTTATAATGAGTTCCCATTTAATGATATCACATGCCTTAAAAATCAATATTGAGTGCATAGCTCTTGATGCGTCTTTTGGTTGTGTAGTCCTTTATCAATTCTAACACTAGGAGTATATTATGAGGAAGGATTATCATTCTTAAAAACTAGACATATTTGTGTTATGTTCAACTCCTAAACAACTTAAAAGATGAAAAGAATTCTTGCATAGCTTCCACAATTGGATCACTAGTGAATTCCATGTAATTTGAAACCATCAAGGCTAGGTGTTTTGGATGGATTAGCGCTGAATAGGACCTATTTGATCTCTTGAGTAATGACAGATTTAACCAAATACTCTTTCACTTGTTGGCTAATTTTATCTTTTATTGCCTAAGCAATGCCCCTATTGGTATTCTTACCTTCCTTTGAGGTACCTATCAGTCCTTTGAAGTATTTCAATATAACACCTTCAAACTGCTCTTGATCAGCACCCTTTTCCCCTCCTCACATCTATTAACATAGAAATTTAATTTTTGTTCATGTGGGATAAGATAGTATTATAGAAGAATTTGGTATTGACATCTCCTTCCCTCAACTAATTAACTCTTATCTTCTGTTTGAGAATGAAATTATGCATATTTAGAGCTAAATTATATTCCTTCTTACTCGAGGCTTTTAGGTTCCTTAGATTCAAATAACATTCCTATCGTGCCTTCCTCAGTTATTCCTTAGTTTGCACTAGGTTTATAGAAAAAATCTATTTCAGCTTACATATCAATTTCAATTTATTGGATTACGATAGGTATGAATCAAATCCTTATATACCAAAACTCAATTAATTACTTAATAAGTTAAGGATATTCCAATTTTATATGAGATAGAGAAAAGTGTCATCATCTTATACACTTATAAATCATTATAAAAGCAATTTTTATTCTTAAGAATAAAATAATTATTTTGGTACTCACTTTCTATATAATATCATATTTTTCCTTTATGACTTTACTAACTTAAAATATCAATGGCCAAATATTACAAAAATATCCTCATATGTTTGGTTTTGCAGGTTTACCAGAAAAAGTTCACAAGTTAAGCTCAAATTCTATTTCAAATCCTTATCTTATGCCTACTTATAAAGACTTGAGCCTAGGCTCAAACCAATAACACTTTAACCTTATAAAATCACTTTCTATCATTTAACTCCTATCGTAAAATCATAATTTGCTAATCATAATAAAACTTACAGTTGATAATTGCATCTTGCATCCCTATTCATAATAAAATATTAAACTAATATGATCACCTCCTCGATCTACATAAACCCCTTGTGATTTTGATTATGTAAGCCTTTTGGCTATAATCTAAATTATAGAATGACAATTACTGACCTTAACTATGACTTTAATTCAAACTTGCACTTACATAAACTTATAAGGTCAAGCCTAAAAGGGCCTTAGAGTACATAACAAGCAAAACCAGTGTAAGATGAAGTTTACTATAAAGGGTAGATAAGTTACAAAAAGGTTTACAAATTAACATAATGTTCCAAGCCCACTTGTAAAACACCATTATAAACTATCATCACTTATTGTGTTACATAAGTAAGACCAAGGACATGCTTATGTCGAATTCAATATCCCTTTTATAAAAAATATACTAGAAGAACTTTTATCGTTAAAATTTAAATTATCACCATTAGAGTATTGTAATGGAATTATAGATCCATGTAATCATACCATAAGATCTACATAGATGACAGATCTATATAAAGGGACAAACAAACAAGTGACACTTTATTTTCAGTTTGATAAGCCCAATAAGAGATTAACACTAATCACTTTCTATAAGCTTGATAATGAGCTTCAAATAAATAAAAAGTTGGTTCAAAACTAACTTTGACAATAATCAATACAATCCTCTTAACTCATACCATTATTTGAAGTAATGCCAAAAGCCATGTGGTACCCTTCAAGACTATATAAGAAGATTCAACCTTGAACTCATATAAATATACTTTCAAGAAAGGGTTAAAAGGACACTAACCCTTGTAGAAGTCTTTGTAGATGGAGAGAGTCTATAACTTTGAGGATATTTCATAAAGGCATAATAATATATGGACCTAAAAGAGTTTGAATTATCTATAGAGTTCATAAAGAAGTCTTGAAACATATACAAAACTATAGATGTGGAGAGAATATGCATTACGTACAGAGGAAAGGTAACGTAAATATGCTAGAAGGAGCTTGATTTTTGAAAACCTATAAAAAGAGGGTAGATCTATAGGAAGAACATAAATTAAGTTTCCCAAGTTGAATGCATCCCTAAATCACATTTGAACTTCATCAAGAAATGAGATTTGACAAACCATCCTCATTTAATGTCGTTAAGGATATGTTCAATAGAAAATTAATGTAGGTTCTATCAATCCTGTGGTTATAATATTGAAGAGTGAATGACTTAAGTCGTATTATTAGAAAAATCGAACAATGAGGGAATTTGGAGCAATTTGTCAAAAGGGATAGAAATGCTCACCTACAAAGGTCTCCACCAAGTAGGCAAGACCAACTAATAAATAGGCAAAGGTCACAAACTCCAGACTAAGAAGGGGGATATGGAAGATCTATAGGAGTTATAAACGTGATTCTTGAGGGATATGATAGTTGCAATATATCTCAACTAAAAAAGTTGTCCTAATATAACCAAATTAATGCCATAACATATATCAACTTCAAAAGAGGATGTATAAGGAGACATGTAGCATTTGATGAAAAAGAGGGGTTAGGATAATATAATCCCTCTAAAGATATGATAGTCATTAAGGAGGATATTGAAAACTTTGAAGTAAAGTGAACTTTTCGTGGATAACTACAACTTTGTTAAAGTTTTTTCTATGAGACTTTCGAAATGATGGGACTTAATTGTAACAATTATAACTAGCAATATTTCCCTTTGATCGATTTTGGCAAAGACTGGGTGTTCCCTAAAGGAAAAATAGATCTTATTGTTACAATTGAAGAGTACTATAAATAATCTACAGAAATGATATGATTCTATGTCATATGAAGACCCACCCCTTATAATGCTATTTTTGTTATACCTTTATTGTATGCAATAATTACCATCATTTTACCATACTAACTACTTATGAAATATCCCCTAAAGAGATGAATAGATAAAATATAGGGCTAATTACAAAAAAAAATCCCAAACTTTCATCAAATTTTCAATTATAGCCCGAACTTTAAAAAGTTGCAATAAATGTCCAAACTTTCAACTTTTTCAATTCTAGCCCAAACTTTAAAAAATGGTAATAAAATACTCAAACTTCAATCTTCTTCAATTGTATCCCAACGTTATCTTTTGTTCTCTTGATACCCTCAGTCCTTTGTTTTCTATTTGTTCTTCTGATGCCAAACTATTCTCGTATTACAACATACTGCACTATTAAGCTCTTTGTTTTTAGTTTATTCTCTTGATGCCTTTTGTAACGCCCCAAATTAGGGGTTATAATATTAAAGGAATTTAGTACGAATTATGTTTGTTATTTGCTTATTAAATATTTGCTTAAATTGTGCATAAGTATTT
>JANPWT010000006.1:38766600-38779127 GCA_024678245.1 Erythroxylum densum
AAAAGCGTCTGAGTTTTGTGTTGCGCGAAAATGTATTTTGCTTGGTTTGTTTGGGCCTGTAAATATTCTTTGGATTTATTTCTGAAATTATGAGATGTATTATATGCGTGTTACGTTTAGTTTTTTTTTAATAATGCATGTGTGAAACGTTTTGATTTGTTTGTCCTGTCTTGGGTGACATCTATGTATCCTCCCAGGGGGTATTTGGGTGTTATACCTTTAGTCTGAGGGATTCAAGGCTACATAATCTGAAAATCAAAGGGAGAGGACTTCAAGGGAACAAACTAAAAAAAAAGGAAAAAAATGAAATCAACGTGTAAGGTCGTCAAGGTTGCGTAATTTGATTTAAGTCATTTTTAAACAACGATATCGTTTTAATTATGTGATTAAATGATGTCGTTTTTATTAATCTTCATTTGCTGTGTTAATTTTTGCTTATGTGTATTAATAGTTAAGGTTTTTGAAACACATGACAAGCCACATTAGCAAATTTAATGGAAACACTAATATCAAGTTAGAATTGAAAAAATTTGAAAGTTTTGATATTTTATTGCTACTTTTTAAAGATCGACTTATAATTGAAAAATTGATGAATGTTTAGGCTTTTTTGGGTAATTAACCCTAAGATATAAAAGGATCATCAAATCTCTCGACAATGTTATACAACTTTACTAATAGAGAAAAGTCCACGTCAATAGAATAACATTAAGTAAATGGAGTCAGATTCGTGAAAAATATAACCATAAAGTAATTGAAGAAATTTGAGAAATTTAAGTGGAAGATGTGAATTATAACATGTTATTACTAATAAAGGCAAATTATAGACCAAGAGCAACACATTTAAATGTGAAATTGAAGAAAGATATCTTCATGTGCTCACCATCAAACATGAAAGGCATTCAACGACATCTAATACATATAAGCTTTATGTGAAGCTAGAGGCCATTCTTGTAAAATTCAAAAAATGTTTTTGCAAAAGAGCGATAATATGCAGTGCATAAGGAGTGAACGAGATTTTAAGTGTAGGCTTGATCAGGAAAGTAATGTACCTAAAATGACTTGCCAATATGGCCATGGAAAAAAATTCTAATAGCAAGTGGTAAATGTACATGGATTTCATAGATCTTAATAAAGTTTTCTCAAAAGTTAACTACCCACCCAAAGATAGTTTTGCTTTTAAATGCCATGGTAAGGCTCTAATGGTTAAGCTTTATAAACACACGATCAAGCTATAATTACATTTCCATGTGAGAGCATGGTGAGAAAAATATTATATTTATATTCAATAAAATTAATTGCTATAAGATGATATCATTTGGACTAAAGAATACAAGAACTTGATCAAAAATTGGTTAACTCCATGATCCATAAGTAATCAACATAAATTTGGATTTATATTGATGATATGATAGTTAAGATAAAAAGTAGCAAAAGATCATTTAGAAAGCCTACAAGAATGATTGGAGAAACTTAAAAGTTTGGTATGAAACTAAATTCCAAAAAGTGTATGTTTGAGGCTTGTAAGAAAATTTTAAACTTTATGGTGAGTCAAATAGGAAATAAAGTCAACCTTGAAAAGATTCAAGCAATCATTAACATAAAACTACTGTAACCCTTAAAGGAAACTCATATATTAAACAATATTTTTAATATTAATTGCGGTTATTATTTATATGCGAAAAATGTAAAAAGTAATATTACTAGAAATAAATAGATTGTTATTATTTTAAATTTATATTATTATGATTATTTTTTGAGATGATGTTGATGTAAAATTAAAAATTATATATTACAATATATTGAAGGACTATTTTATAATTTTTTTTAAAATCAAGGGCTATTTTTTATAAATTACTTGAAATAGTATCTAGTATTGACCAGGATTGGTACAATATTATATTAGAATCAAATTTGATACCGATATAGGTACAGTATTCATGATATTGGCTTTAAGTATGAACTCTTGTTATGATATACCTATATTATTCTTATTATAATAATTTTTTGTAATCAATAAAATTTTAAGTATTTTATATTGTTTTTAATTTTATAACTGTATGAAAATTAAATAGAATTTTGTTATATTAATTGTGGTTATTGTTAAATATTAAATATGATAAATTTATCTATAAAAAATGTGAAAAGTATATTAATAAGAAAAAAGAGATACTTGTTTTTTATCAAATATATGTTACAATGTTTTTTTAACAAAGGTTAAAGTAAACTTAAAAATTATATGGCACAATATATTGATGATCTGATTTACTATTTTGTAATTTTATAAAAATATCTGAAACATTATCTAGTATTAAACTGATATTGATATTATAGTGTACCAGAGCCAAAATCGATATTAGGCTCGATATGGTATTCATAATATAGAGATAGGCTCATATTTTGTGAGGGATTCAAGATTCCAAAAACCTAAAAACAGGGATGGAAATAGGATAGGCTAGGTCAAGCTTACTTTTACTCCATTTTGACCTGAAGCCCCCTATATGTAACTTAGGCTTAGGCCGAAGCCTAATCAATCCCAAAAGGTGTGACCTAAGATAAGCTCGAGCATACTCGAATTCTACCAGGAAATAAAGGTATTAAATCAAATTATGCAAAAAATGTTATTTTACTTGGTTAGGCCAAATCAACATTATTTTAATGATGTGGGCTCATATTGTTGGACCCTTTAAACTAGGCTTCAAGACGTCCTCTAGGCTTAAGCTAATATGAAATTAAATCAACTCAGGCCTGACCTTAAAAGATATGAGATAGATTTATCCCAACTTAAGATATCATTTCCAAAAAGAGCTTGCAAATTAAGAAAAATCTTTAACCACTATATATGAGTTAGTGGACTATTTCCATTAAGTAGTGGGGGTGGGACAATTTCCAAAACCCAATTAAAAGCTAAGAATGATCATACAACCATATCGGTATTTACTTAGAAAAATAATTAGGTCAAAGGAGAAATGTCCCTTGGATTTTGGAATCCAAGGCGTCAAGTCGAACAAACACCATGTGGCCCATCTGATTTGATCGAATATTTGTCTGTTAGAAGGCCTTCCTGGACATAAAAGACTTACAAAGGTATAAGCCCAATAAGATGACCTTTATAGCACAAAGCTCTATGGCTAAATGACTAGACATTACGACTATTTTTTTTCCAACAAAGCCCCATTAGTAGGGGTGTTACTTTTGGCCCTGTTCGGGGCTCACTCGCCTAGACCCGATTTTGACCCAAGTTAATCAGGTCACGGACGGAAGGCTAAAACACAGATAAACCAGGCCCAGTCAATGACCCGATCATCATTTCAAAAACAACATCATTTTTTATATTTTTAAGAAAATAAAGTAGACTAAGTTGGTCCAACGTGCCCATAACTCGTTGGACCATTAACTTAACCACGGACCGGTCAGCATGTGATTAGGCTAGGCCACAGGCTGACCTATTTCTTCCCATTGGGCTACGGGCTACTTGGCCCATTGACACTTCTACCCATTGGCGAAGAAAAACACGCGAGACTTTGATGAGTGTAAATATTGTAAAATCTATAACTACCGTCCTTTTCAGTAACAAACGTATACTGTGTTCAAGTTTAAAAAGAAATCAGTGAAGATGCAAATTTTTCTATAAACTGTAGCCTTTTAGATTTATTTATCCTTTTTCTACTAACACTTTAATTCTTTTTTTCCTCAACTTCATAGGACTATTAAACTCGCATCTCATATCTGATATTCATTGTAATGTTAAAAAATATAAACACTTACAGTTAATCGGGTAACCAATGGACCAAATAATACTGCTTTTGCTCGACAAGGCAATAACTGGGGCTGTAAGCTCATATAAAATGGTTGGAGAAGAAGAACATATGTTAACAGAAGGAACCCACTTTTCTGGGGCTAAAGAAAGAACCTTTCATTACCATTGCTGACAATGACAATCCCCAATTGCACAATCATTGTGTGATTTAAGGGAAAAAAAATCTAAATCATTCCTATTATTCAATCCATCAAGTTGACCAGTTAGCAACATGGTTCGTTTCATCCACATGCAAAGTCGATTCATCCGCAATGCCTCTGATGGCTAAAAGCTTTGTGGTGCTCATCTTACGCTGTTGAAGAAAAAATCACCCATGAGATAAGATAATGACTATGTACATATCAAAAACTGAGTGAAAATTGAAAATCATCAAGGAACGAAGAAACATAGGGTGCCTGAGGTAGGAAGAAACTGGCATTCTACTCCAATGTTTGGTTCCGAGTGTATTTAGGTGCGTAATGGCAAAGTGGCAAACAAAGTTTTTTAGATGGTTGAGCAATCATGCACCAAAGAAAAATCTGAGTGAATGGCTAACTCTATTCCAGTATTAGATTATGTGCAGGAGCATATCGCCCATGGCATCAATATAATCAAACTATTGGCAAGGAAACAAAGATTCTTCCTGACTTGCTTTTTAGGAGAATCCAATAGGATGTATTTAATATAAAGTTGACAGCAGCCAAGAGAATAAAGGAACCTGAAATCTAAACATCTAAACAAGGCAAATATACGTATTTCAGTTCCTTGGCAACTTCAAAGGCATCAACGAAAAACAGCAACATGGACTTGACACATAAAATATTACTTATATGCTCGCAGAAAACTTGGAAAAGAATCTGTAATAAAGTTCAGACGCAAAATTCTAACGAGTATTAGTCTTATTTCGTGATTTATAAAAATCAAGTCAAAAACTCAACCAGATCATGAGCAAGTAAAATATACAGATTCCAATTTCGTAAATGCCAAGCATAGTAAAGGGGATCAGTCATACCTTGGTTGCAAATGTCTTAATGGCTGCAATCAACAGCCTGTCACCTGCTATTTGCCTAAGACGCCTTACTAGTTCTTCTCTTGAGATCTTCTTCTCCTGTAGAGTAAGTAGGAAGTTGATGATACAGGGCTATACAAAGAGTACAGCAACGCGCTTTTTAATGGATTAACCATGAAATAGACTCTTATCACTTACTCTCTGTTCACTATAGTGCTTCGAGATCAACCGCATAGTAGTAGGGGGCAAAAACTTAGAAAGTGCATCAATAAGAGTTTGTAAAGGCATCCAAGGCGAGGTTGGTTTCCTTAAAGGTTCATGGACTCTAAAACACCCTGCATAATCAAATTACCAACACGTTTAATCACAAAAATCTCATAGAAATATCTTCAAAAGGTCTAAAACTAAAAACCATTAAAGAAAACACTTCATGATTTACCTACCTCTCAAGGAAGGAGGAGCCTTGAAACTTATCAAAAACTCGGGCAAAACATGAGTGTTCATGTGGGTGCTCCACACAATATACTTCTTAGTATCAGATAAATTGTCCACCCCTGAATCAAATTCCTCAGAACTCGGATGACATTGATCGGAACCGGGATTCACGACCTCTGCCTTCCCCAAAATTACACGGCAAAGCAGCAAGTGTCGAAGACCATCTCCGCCAACCTTCAAGTTCTTGACACTACATAGAAGCGCACCCATTTATTAACAAAAAACCAAGAAAACAAAGAAAGCGAGAAAAAAAGAAGAAGAAGAACGGAGTCTTTGCTCACCATTCCAGAGGACAATTGTCTGGTGAAAGATAGATACCGCAACCATATATTCCATTATTGTCAGTCAACTGGGGTCCAAAACCGTGCTTCAAAACCTGGCATATCGCACTCCTCGTGTTACCATACCAAGCGTACTTGACATTTGCATCGTCGCTGTTCTTCTTTTCAACTGCTTTCGTAAAAATCTGAAAAGACTGAATCTTTGCTTGACTCATCACTCCAGAGTAAGAATTTCGACGGATAGCGACAACTTTGGTTTGCGTGCCAAGCAAGCCTAGAGATGAGAGGAACTTTCGCTTGATAAGATCGTGAGCTCGATCCCCTTCACAAAGTCGAACCAACCCGCCACTGAAATCTTGAAAATAACTCGAACCGTCGCTTGAACTGCAACTTTCGCAGTCGGAAACAAACGAATCGGGGTCGTGGCCGGTGTCTAGGCTACGTGTCTCCTTGTTGTTGGGCTTATCTAGCGAGTTATCTGATAAGCTGTTGGAAGCGGCGTCACGTATGATACAATTGGCATTTCTTAACAGAATCGGAGAGTGATTCATGATGGAAACAGCAGATTAAAAGAGAAAAAGGGAGCTATATGCAGTACCGTGATTAGACTAAAAGGACATTCATTGTGATAAAGCAGAAGAAGAAACAAAGAAACAAGGCGAAACTTGCTAAAACCAGGAAACAACAACGTGCATCAGTGTTTACTTGGAGGAGAGGGAAGAAGGCACTGGAATATAAAAGCATGGGAATGCCGGTGTCTCGTTAGGCGGTTGGTGGGGGCGTGGCAAATCGTTTTTAATGGCCTGTGGTTTTGGGCGAATGACCTGGCTTCACTCGTGTCTTCTCCTGCGTTGAGTTGAGTCCTTAATCCTCAAGCCCATTGAAAAGTACTTAACTTTAGTGGAGACAGGGATAGAGATAGAGCGGTTTTTTGCCTTAGGCTTCAAGTAAGGCCCAAGCTCTATTTGAACGACATTTTACCACAATCTGTTTTACTTTTTCATGCTTATCTAGTGAAACAAGTAACGCAATCCTGTGGTTAATCCAAACGTCACTATGTAACTATTGGGCGGCTCTGTCACGTGTTATCCCTAAAAACTGCTATCATTAGATATCATTTTTCAACAAACTCCCATGCTGTTCCGTTGCCTTTCACAAATAGTGTTCATATTATAAACATGCATACATTTATTTGACAGTCGCATATTCCAAGACAATTTAAAAATCCCGAAAATATTAGGATAACTATAACGTAGAACATCCCCAGATGAGTTGATAATGACACCTTTTCGTCGTGTCATTTTGACTTCGTGGTAGTTAAGCGCAAGTCAGCCTTTTCGTCCTCTTAACTTGGGAAGGAAGTAGCGTAAAGCTTCACCAAGTAACCTTTCCGTGGAGGTACAAGCTTTAGCGGATATCACCACCCCAAAACCCGTAAAATCACGAATATTCACTATAAAAAGCCGTATTCCCCTGAAGGACGGTGAGTATATAAATATGCAAGAGCCAAAGTTACATAGATAGTGGGGCCATTCTGGATGCCATCAGGTCACCTATCTACCCGAATAAAGCCCAAGTAAACCATCCTTGGTCATATACACGTCAGTTTACGCTTGCTTCATTCGTAAAAATCATAAAATGGTGTCTGCCTCTTCATCCAATAACGCAATGGAAAGATACAGAGAAGAAACAAGGGAAGACAACTATGTGAAAACCAAAAGCATTCTATATATGTATAGCTTGTCCCTTTAACCAAAACTCTAAAGGTGCCATATGTAACCCAAATATGACCTCATTTGAGATTACAAGGAGATTGAGAAAATCAAATGCCGTTTGTACAAGATAATTGGGTGTTACTTGGGACAAGGCGAGAGAGAGTCCTATTTACAGCCAAGCTCCCCAGCCAGGAAACATTTGACATAAGCGCTCCGGATCAACTGCATCCTGTACAAGCTGTTGAACCTACAAAAAGCAGCTACCAATGATAAAGAATGTTGTTTTGAGGGCTCTATATAGATTTTCTATTCATTTTATTTCTCCATCATTTTACCTGTCCATGTACACTCCTCAATTCACCTTCTTCATATCCGTCAAGTTTCTGCTTAACTCGCATCAGCGCACGTGTAGCATCTTTATTTCCTTCGTACCCATCTTGTGTGTCTTCCAAGCTTGCATCCATATCATCATCTGTTTCCTGTTAAAGAGGAGGGAGAGTTATGTTGTTAGAGAGCATGAATTAAAAGGGGTGTGGAGTGGACATGCTCTGCTTCAGGCCAATCCCAAAGAAAACTGAGGGATAATGAGTTTACGGGATTGTGAAATGTAAACAAGACCAACCAACAAAATTTTCACTCGAAAAATTCAAAGGTCATCACATCCCAGGAGTGGACTATGACTTGGGTAATTGAGAAGAGAATAAATGCTCATTTACATCAACTTCTACGGTTACCATTGTGTGGGTACTTGTCTTGACATGTCATACGATGTTAATGTTTTAATTCATGGATACAGAAAATTTTTAAGCTGGTGCGCTAGAGACATTAGCATGCTCATGTAATTTCAACACTGGGATTAAAATTAATCTATGTTTTATTAAAGCATCGCAGTAAAGGAAATTGAGATCTTCAACCCATGTCTTTCTCCATCTCCAAAATCCTAGATGTTCCCTCTTTTCCCCCTCTTTCCCTTCCCCATACTCATTCCCGAGCTTTTATATTCCATTTTTAACAGCTAAAGACATGGTAGTATCGAGATTCATCTACATGATTTAAACTGTGGATGCTTATTTGAAAGAAGGGCTATACTGAGAAATACCTTCTGGCGCTGCAAAGCTTTTAGAGGTGATAGAGCCCATTTATACAGGGGGTCATGGATAAAAACCTGCAGAAATTCCCACATTTAATCAAGAAGTAATAAATGGGGATAAAATAACTTTCAAAAATGTCACACTGCAGTTGATATACTTCTACGATGGTGAGTAGTGCCTCCTTATTTGTTCGCATAACAGAAAGCGTCTCTTCACAGCATCTTCTGAAAACCCCTTCGACTCCAGTTACCCCCATGCCATCAATGATGTCTCTCGTCAGTCTGAAAGGCACCTACCAAAGTTGGTTGAGAGGAAACATTAAAGAAATGAATAACAATGTAGATGAAACTCAAACACCAGGATTTCAAATAAACAAACCCGCTCAGGTGTCTTAAGCATCAACCCTTGTTCAAAAGCAACACCAAGGTCTATGTGAACAACTTCTGCAGTTGCTTGATCAATTAAAATATTAATGGAATGCCTGTCTCCAAGACCAACAATATAGCCCACCTGCAGGTTTAATCAATTGATTCAAATACTGCCAAAGAGAAATAGTACTGACATCCAAGGGGCTTCATTATGGAAAAAGGGGCAGCTTAAACCAATATGCAGTAACACAAAGTAAAAGCAATTCTATTTGTACGAGTTTAGCTATTAATTCTCTTTGGCCACCTGTTTTGTATAAAGATATTGAAGTAAAATTAGACTGAATGTCGCAAAAGAGCTTAGGGTAAAAGAAATAAAAGAGCAAAAATCACTCAATCACGAACCCTATTTTGGTGGAATGAAGAGTGAGAGTTAACTGCAATTTATTTTATATTAGGTTTTTCTTAATAGATAGAAGTAATAACAAATTAGATATATTGTCTGTTTGGGTCTTAAACTTATCCAATTCTTATTAAAGTATGAAGCCATTTCTTTGGTTAGTTTAGTTTGGAATTCCTTTACTACTAGGAGTAAGGGTTCCAAAAATTTTTCTACACAGACACACACACACACACACACACACACACAGCCCTTCAATAAAAATAGCTAAAATTTTCTCTATAAACTTGAGTTTTTAATTAGGTGTCATGCTTTCTTCTAAGAGTGATCTTAAATTTAGGACTAATTCCTAGTTCCCTACCCTCCATTGCTTGTTTGCCCCACTAAGATTCCATCACTTCATCTTCCAGCTCTTCCCAGGATAATGGATAAATCTTGTTGTATTTACTCTTTTGTAGTTATTCTGACTTGTAATGTCTTACTGCCTTGTAATACTACTTGATGCCTTTTATTGCTTTTGAATGAATCTATTCTTTAATTTTCAAAAAAATTTCCAGCACTTCTAGGTTGAATTTCCAACAATCAAACCCCTAACATTCTAACCTGAATTTCCAGCAACCAAACTCCAAAATTCAAGTTATTCTAAACTTGAACCTTCAACAACATAAGCTGAAAGAACATATGTTATAGCTACTAGTTTGATATCTCTTCTACTCATCCTACTTCATCAAAGAAAGAACAAATGTTATAGCAAATACATGAAGAAAAAGTTCGAAAAGAATCTTATTTTTACATGGGTCAATGTTACAGAAAGATTGCATATACTTACCATGGAGCTTGCAGCCACACTACGTGTATATGCAAGTCTCTTCTCAAACCAGTCTGCTGGTTGCAAAAATCTTTCTAGGAAAAAGTGATGCATAACAGGCCTGCATGAGGTGCCAATACCCTTGAGAATTTGGAAAAGGCCGATGCTGGAGATCTGAGACTTGAAGACAACATACCTGAAATTCTCACAAACTTCATGGAATGCTTTGCGCTTATCTTTTGCCTATAAGAAAATTTAAAGAACATAATCGCAAATGTGAAAACATGTGGAATATACTCATATAGAACCAATACACCTTTAAGAGAAGATTAAGCTGTTTTAACATCTTTTTGTATCACTAATGGTATGAAGTGAATGAGATTACAGAAATTTCCTATAGCAGTCTTTAACGGCAGCCAGTAAGGTCTTTTACAACCAAGCTTTTTATTAAATACCTTTGAAGGTATTTCCGGGTCTACAAAAAGAAAACTATCTAAAAGCATTTGTTCACAACTTGCAATTTGATTGAAGTGGAAAAAGTACTTTAAGCCTCAAAACAAGTACATGAGACAATCTAGGATTTGGTAAGCACAGACCGTAATGGTACTTACGTTTAACAAATTCTCTCGACATTTGAGAAATGACCAGTCTCCCACTCCATAACGACCATGGGCACCACCGTTTCTCATGCTGAGATTTTATGAAATGAAATAATCATTCAAACATCTGAAAAGATCAGGGGCAACAAAACTATAACCTTGCACTGAAAGGACTTCACTAACCTTCCTATAAGATATTCCCCAAGAGGAAGAGTGCCATTAACCCATTCAAGAACACCCGCACTTGGAGTAAATGGAATAACCTATCCACGTAAAAGACAATATTTGCAGAAAAACAGAATTTATTCAAACTGTAGAATTTTGAAGAATGAAAGGATTAGCAAGATTACTACTAGTTAAATAACCAAGACAAAATGATATGATAGTCACAATATAATTAGAATCATTTCTGAATAAAAATCAGTGTGCTTACACCTACAAAATGACATTACTATGCAAGGTGAATGCTACAGAAAAGACTACTACAGAAGGAAATGTGTATATGATGAAAGCATTGATAGGAAAACTTTACAAACTAAGACTGCCAAAAAAGTAGCATAAATACAGCAAGATATCATTTAATGAATGGATCATATCTCCATCCATCACATGGAGTAAAGCTAATATAACAAACCGCATAAGAAAATAAAATAAACTTGGTACCTGGCACACCTGACAATATAATGCATATTGATAATGGAAGCACAGAAAATCATCAGTTCAACATTACATGTGGAAGGAGATTACCTTGTATGTACGTATTCCCAGTCTTCTTCTCCATGTATCCCTATTATTCCGCAGAAAAATGTTAACCAAACCAAAAAACTGTTCCATAACCTGTAAAACATGCATAAGAACTATCAGTAAAAAGAAAACAAAAAATCAATATCAAACTTTTAGAACTCTAAAGAAAACATTACATTGACAAACTCAAAACTAAAGCACCTCAAGCAAGCAACACATGAAACAATTTCGCCCGCATCAAATATTCTGTTCAAGTATTATAGAATTTAACCATTATAAATACTACAAAGAACTATTCGAACAATTAAATGTGGGGAAGAATTTTTCTACTTCTCATATATTGAATAGGAGTATACAGCCATATATAGGACATTACAAGTAGGAATTTAAATTTGGAAAGTTATCTAAAGCTATCTAATGTAGTCCCTTAATTTTAGGGATTTCAAACTTATCTTATCTTATCGATTTTCAGCCTATCTATGTCTAAGTATAATCTATTTACAGCTGGTCAGTATCTCAACACCCCCCCTCAAGCTGAGGAATAGATGTCTTCCATTCCCAGTTTGTATACAAGAACATGAAAACTTGAACTGTTCAACTCTTTTGTTAAAACATCAGCAACTTAACATTCTGATGGAACATATGACATACACACCAACCCTTCTTTCAAATTTTCTTTAATGAAATGTCTATCAATCTCAATATGCTTTGTCCTATCATGTTGTATAGGATTATGAGCAATATTGACGGCTGACTTATTGTCACAATAGAGTTTCATAGGGTCGTCTCATTTGACTCTCAAATCATCTAGAATAATCTTCAGCTAGAATGGTTCACACAATCCTTGAGCAATAGCCCTAAATTCTGATTCTACAAATGACCTTGCCACCACATTCTGCTTCTTGCTTCTCCACGTTACCAAATTTCCTCCAAGAAATGTACAGTACCCTGTAGTTGATCTTCTATCCACTGTGGAACCTACATAGTCAGCATCGGTGTAAGCTTCTAGAGCAAGAGTATTGTTTTTCTTGAACAAAATTCCTTTTCCCAGACTGCCTTTCAAGTAACGTACCACCCTATAAGCAGCTTGAAGATCAGGCTTTATTGGATCATGCATGAATTGATTGATCATGCTTACCGAGTATGTTATATCTGGCCGAGTGTGAGCAAGATATATGAGTCTACCAACTAGTCTTTGATACATCCTTTTATCAACAACTGGTT
>JANPWT010000006.1:38798916-38824051 GCA_024678245.1 Erythroxylum densum
CCACCTATTCTAATTAAATTAAGCACAAGGTAAAGTAGGCCTGTGCAAGTTTCAAGCCCAAAGGGCTTTCACTTGAGAGGGTGTGTTAGAGAATATATAAAATCAATTGAGTTGGCCTCACAATCAGTAAGAACAATCTGAAGTAGTCTCAACTAGTACAAACCATCTAACTACCTTGTAGATATGCTTACAAGAGGGCTGAGTATCCAAGTATTTCAAAGTATCCTTGGCATGCTGGGAATGATAAATCCACATTAATCAACTTGAGGGGGATTGTGAAAAAGGGTTTTGTTTGTCAACTACCAGGTGTACTAATTAGTGTCGAGATCATATATTCCCCAATTAGTTAGATTAATTGTATATTCCTTAATTAGAGGGATTCTTGTGTTTTAGGTGGTGGAGTTAGGTAGGTCGTTTTCTTCCTTTTTAGGTGTACAAGCTGTATGTTTATAAATACCCTATACATTGTTCGTAATAAGACGAGCCTTTTCACCCAACTTTTCCTTAATTTTTAAATAGAGGAAAATAATCAGTTCACGGTTTGCAACCCAATTAAAACATTGATGCTAGTATTTCTATGATTAGAAAATTCATAGGAGGAGAAAATAATTTCTCTAACCGTCCCATCCACAAATAATGCATGAAGCATTTGGTTTCTCTATTCATACAAAGAGTTGGGAAAGGAAATTCATACCACTCGCATGTCATATTTGTCACCTATCACCAAACAACGTTTATATCCCTCCAATGCTATGCTGAGAAAATTGTCCCTATCATCCTGTTGGGTTCAAAGAACTTGACATGGATTTATAACATAAAAGAATATCTAGCAATTTCAAAACAAGTAACACATAAACTGTAATAAACCTTTAGTTTTTCATCTTCCTCCGTGTCCATTGCAAGCTGTTTCTGCAACTCTTGTATTTTTATTGAGTATTCAGCCTTCTCCCCCTACAAACCACAGAAATTTAGCAAAAGAATAAACCATTAAAGGAGCTGAATCTCTACTGACATCATAGCTTCGGACCAGAACCCAAGAAGAAGTCTACAGGCATAAGACATACCTTTGATGATTTTTTAAGTCTCCGAAGTAGTGCGTCCAACTCAACTGCCTGCATAACAGTAGTCACATCAAAATCTGCCATCTACCCACATTTCCTATAATTTACATATAGTACCTTGTGCTTCCTTAAACGCTGTGCAGCTTTCCATTCACTAGAGGTTAATCTTTCCTCATAGGACCTAAAAAGAGCATCAGCATAGTGTGCAAGATGAAAGTGGCATTGGCTTTGTCTTTCCAGGGACTTTTTCTGAGTGGTCTTATGTTCCTCAGCATGTGATACAGCAGGTTTCAAATACTTTTCTAATATGGTTCTTGAGCTGCAATTTTGCCAAATGTCAAATCACAAGGTTAGGAAGAAGATGTTCACTGACCACCAGTACAATTTGCTCAAACTAAAATAACAGTTACAACTTGCTAGATCTATTCTCTGCCAGCCATTTTCCAACCAAG
Source organism: Erythroxylum densum (assembly GCA_024678245.1). Taxonomy (NCBI): domain Eukaryota; kingdom Viridiplantae; phylum Streptophyta; class Magnoliopsida; order Malpighiales; family Erythroxylaceae; genus Erythroxylum; species Erythroxylum densum. Next base: position 38,800,430 of record JANPWT010000006.1, read on the forward strand.
CGATAAACATTGGAAGTTTCATCATCTGAGTGACAATTTTCTGAGATATATTTTGCAAGACTGATGGCCATCTCATGCTGACATTGGGCTCGCAACAATTTTGCTTCTTCAAGCTGCAAAAGGTTATGTCTTTGTAAAGTTTGGTAGAATAGTATCTTAGGACTCAATATGAGACAAGAGTACATGTGATACTCGATATGTAAATCATTGTCTTCAAGTTGACAAATATTGAACCAAATGCCGAAACCAAGTTACGTAAACCGGAGGCATAGTAGGTACATAGTGTTCACTGAATTAGTTCACAAGTGTTAAAGAAAACAAAGAAGGGGATCCACTAGCAAAGTAGCAAGAAATGCAGGATAAGATAGGAAGTAACAATCAAATATTCATTATATTAACAAAGAACAAAATCTAGCAATGTTAGCTGGACATCCATCAACATAAACTACAATCAAGTTATACAAGTTGGAAAAATAAACCTTGGAGTTGCAAAAGTTTTGAGAAGCAGTTCAGAATCCTATCAAACTGGAAATAAACTGAAAAAACAAATGCAGCCATAGAAGGACAAGAGATCCTTATAAAGACAGAAAAGTAAAATCCAGTGTCAGATTTTATAAAAAGATCTTATATCATTAATCTCTAAACAAATTTCACTAATTTAGTTTTAAAATCTATTATTAACCAGTTAAAAGCAAAAAATCCCAAAGAACAACTCTAAATCTTTACAAAATGGCTAAAATAAATAGGTAAAAATTTGTACCCTTCCAAGCCAATATGAGGACAATTCCAGTGTTTGGGTTTTGGCACAAAGAAACTTAAACTCATAAAGAGCAGCAGCAGCTTGAGATAACCTTGAACCCTATCAAAAATGATTTTTTTTTATTAGCAACTCATTCAGCCATGCTGCTGGCATCAAAACAGTCAACAGATACCTTACGAAGAGTGGATGCCGATTGCAAAAGATGCTGGATGGTGCAGTCATCACAACCTAAGATCTGAAGTAGCATTCGTCTGAATGCTATGAATGGCTCTAACAAATTTATATGTAGCTCTGTTCTTTCCAAAATGGACCTCCAATCCACATTTAGCCATGACAACTAGATAGAACAAAAATGAACTCCATTAGTACTGAGACAATGCATGATTTTCCTTCACTTCTTTTGTTTTACCAATCAAGTCAATTTAGAATCTTTAATAGAATTAATGTTCTAAACATATTTTAACAGGAAAATAATAGTTGAGAGTAAAAATCCCAAGGAATACTCTGTCTTACGAATAGTTAATGCCAATTTGATGCATTTATCACAGGTAAGTTTTAGTTGTACCCCTTACCTGGCTGGAGTTAGTCATGAATCTAGGCTGTAAATTTGATGAGTCTCTATTTGATGACCCCATTGCTGAACTAATGCACCTAAAGCGGCTTGGTGGTGTTGAAGAGTACTTAGAAAGTTTTGATGAACTAAGTGCTAGAGCTAACTTAGATAGTTCTGTAGCACTCAGTTGTTTCTTGGGTGGATTGAAGGGACGTTTGGAAAAGGCTGTACGAATAGATAAACCTAAAACAGTTAATAAAGCTATGAGGCTGCTAGATTGCAAGAGAGTATCCCCACGGAGTTATATTGCAAGGAGAATTTATATTGCATTTATGATGTCTGCAAAGAATTCTATCATCCTAGTAAGCATGACAAATCATTTACTGAATCTCTTTTGGAATTTAAACTGAGTGTAAGAACTCCTCAATGGCCTACCATTCAGCACCGAAGTAAGAGTTCAACACTCGATGAGAACAAGTGATTGTTATGAGTTTTCTTGCAAGACTACCATCAAAATTTGATGTTGCCTGGACACCTACCCTAACTAGTTCTAAAGTAACTTCTCTTCATGACACCTTTAGTAAGTTGTTACATACTGAAGCATCTAGGAGTCTTCATTATCGTACAACTAGGGTCCTTGTAAGCCAAGGTACGAAAAATGAGACTGGTCAAAGGGAACACCATAATAAAGGAAGTCGACATAGCTCTTGCAGAAGCAAGGATGGTGGAAATGATAATGGTCAAACTAATAGAACAATGTCATTACTGTGGTGAACCAGATCAAGTGAAACATACCTGCTAGAAACTTCATAGAAAACCTCCACAACAATCTAAAGTTGCTAATACTACAACTCAAGAGAATAATCACATTTCTATAACTCTTTCATCCAACAATAGGTCTATAATAATATATGACAAAGAGTTTGTTCGTTTCACTGAGTAACAAACTTCTTGACAATCTTCTCCCCTCCATAGCATCCAGCAATCAATCAGGTAAAGCATCAAAATGTTATATGTCCTCTTATCGAAATGGGTCATTGATTCAAGTGCAACAAATTTATGAAAAGTAACTCAAATACCTTTTACTCTTTTCACTTTTATAAGAATATGCCTAATGCTACCTTAGCATATAGTTATAGTTCTACTACTTCCATTACGAGTTCTCGGATAGCCAATCCTATGACATCCCTATCATTGTCGACAATTTTATGTCTACCCAATTTTTATTTCAATTTAATTTAGGTCAACAAATTACTCATGCCTTTAATTGTAGTATCTCGTTCTTTCCTAAGCATTGTCATTTTACAGAATCTAAAGTCAGGGAAGATTATTGGTAGAGGACATGAATCTAGTGGCCTTTACCTACTTGAGAGCACTATTCTTCATCGCGTCTATTATTCACCTAGATTTAATAAAAAAGAGTTGCATCTCCTTTTAAGTTATTACATTGGATATTTGGAGTCCATGTCCTATTACCTCTAAATCTAGTTTTTAATAATTTTTCACCTTTGTGGAAGATTATTCTCATAATACATAGCTATACCTAATGAAAAATCGATTGGACTTGTTTTCTATATTATGTTCTTTTTATACTAAAATAGAAACACAACTAAGTTATATTTTGTTCTTTTGTAATGAAATACAAACACAATTCAAAACATCAAAGCAAATTTTAAAATGTGACAATGATAAAGTTTATTTTTTTGAGTCTTTCCAATCTTACATGTCTCAAAATAGTATTCTAATCACTAATCCTAAATGAATATAGCACCTCAAAATGGTGTTGCAGCATGTAGGAATAGGCACATATTGGAAATTGCTCGAGTTCTCCTCTTTCACAATATAGTTCCTAAATGATTTTGGCAGATGTTCCTATTGCATGTTTTCTAATCAATCATATGTCATCCTCTATACTTCAACGTAGCATTCCTTACAGAACTATGTTCTCATCACTTCTTTAAGCATGTTCCATTCTTTTTCAAGTCTTCCATTAATTCTAGTAAGGGGGATGGAGATATTTTAGTATATCCAATGACTATCAATTTCACACCTGAAATTAATAAACCACCTATCACTCAAGTGTATGACCAAAAGTCTCGTCTCCTTCACCTACTCCTCCACCTAAAGATCCTAATCTTTACCTTTCTATTGTTATTTGAAAAGGTAAGTGACAACATTCTCATTCCATTTCATCATTTGCATCCTATAACCATTTATCCTACTTAGAGATGGCAATGAGACAATTTTTTTTTCGACACACAACCTTTGTCCTAAACCTGAGCACCATCATACTTTGACCAGCTCAAAAATAACTATTCATCAATATACAAAATGACACAAATACAAAACAACGCTGTTTTGTTACACATACAAAACAACGCTGTTTTATACGTAAAAGAAAAGTTTAGGCTTTCAGCCAGAAGTCAAAGAAGGCTTGAGCTCAAGCCCAAGCACCAAAGCCCAAACTTAAAAAGACTAAAGCTCAAACTAAAACCTAATCAATGTGAGCCATGTATGTTGACTTTGAATTCAGCTAAGTCAGGATCAAGCCCTTTGCTAGTTCCGTTTTTATATAGAATATCAATCCATAGAAATTTATGTGATGCTTTGCATCCTAATTGGCGAGAATTTAGGCAAGATGAAATGAAAACTTTAGATGACCATGGGACTTGGGAATTAGTAAAGTTTATATCAAGTAAACAGACTACTGGTTATAAGTAAGTCTCTGCAATCAAGGTTAATCCTAAAAGGTTCAATATCACGACTTAAGGCTCACTAGGTTCCTCAATAAATAGGATATACAACCGGACAGATATTCCAGGAGGAATTTTTTTATTTATTTCTGACTAATAGACATACATTAACTTTATACACACTAGCCCTAACAAAAAATAGGGAATAAATTTGTACAGAATTGTTAAATCCCATGACTTATGGGATACTCTATCCATATTTTATGGACATAATTAGTACCAAATTTTATGGACATAATCCCCAGAAAATCTGGAAAAAATAATACAGATTATGTTTTCCCACAAGACTTATAGTGCTCTCACAAATTCAGAAGGAGATAATTAAGTAAACAAAAGAAGAGAACCTGTTCCATGGTAGGGATCATAGGCTTTGACAAATTGTGTTCATCTTTTTCATGCATTCCTTTCTTCCAATTTTCAGATGTTCTCCACCGTATAGGCCAAGCCATCCCAAGGTGATAAAGAATCTGCACAACAATCCAATGTAGCTAATAATAAGAAAACAAGAAATGGAAACAAAACAAACAAATAAATATGCACCTCCATATATGGATAAACATATTTTGAAAAGTAACTTTCATCAAATGGACAACTGTAGTAGATGAATATAAAAGAAATAAATCATGGAAAACATTTGGGACTTGATAGATCCTCAAATTTCGAGATCCTTTTTCTCCAGATATCTGATCTAACAGGAGAAAACATGATGAAATTTGTACCATGTTTATCTCGTAGCTGAGCTGCACAAAATGATATAGAACCCTAAACCCTAAATGCAACAGAAACAAAAACAAATTTTAAGCCAAACAACATATGTATTATGCTAAGGAAGGTCATGAGATGAAAACCATCACAGCATTATTAGGCTTGGAAAAAAGACCTAGGCTTAGCCTCCAACCAAAAAAAAAAAATCAAAGTTTTATGTCGAGCTTTGAGCCCGACCAACCCAACTTGAACCTAAGTTTTTATTAAAAGCTCAATAGGCCTTGGGAAAATACTCTCCGGCCTTATGACATCCAACCTCAGCCTGACAATTCCTAAGCCTAAGCATTATTTTGCATTACGTTGAGAAGCAGAATTAGTAATAAATTTACAGTTTAAGGTTTCAACTAATGCTTCAAACTTAATTTAATAGCTTTTTACAATTAGTTTCAACCATTTAATCATTTCTTTCCACTAAATCTATGTTCCTAAAACAAAATAAGCTGAGAGAGAAGGAGAAGAAAAAAGGTCAGGAGTTGATCGTTCAATCTAAAAATCTGCAAAAGACCTTAAACTCTAAGCCATAAAATCAAAAACAATAATTGTCTTCAGCCTGAAATCATACAGATAAACAGGCAATTTCATTTCTCTTTCAAGGCCCATATTTTAATTTTGAATAATTTACACAGAGGAAAAAACAGTACCTGAAGTTGAATTATTGTTGAGAAGATAGATTCAGTGCTCTCCTCACTTGCACAAGAGATAGACCACACGAGCTCCTAAGATATCGTGAGAAGGTCACACAAGTGCAAAAGCTTAATCAAGGAAATAAATGTAATGCAATTTTAAAATGTACCTGTTTTGAACCTTTTAGTTTTTTGTGGAACTCATCAAAATCTCCCTCTTGCAATGCCTGCAAACAACTGATATGTCCACCAGAGAAATCTTACGTTATCTATTAGTTTCACAGAAAGTTGTTCATCACTTGGCATGCTCATGTATTATCTATCTACTTGAGTGTAAACACAAGTTGTTAGCTATATTTTGCCATGAATCCAGCCAGCTTAAAGCCATTGACTATAATCTTAAACCAGAAATGTGGACCTCAACGGTGGTAATAAGCTACCACAAAGAAACAGCACCATGTTTCATCAGCACCACAAGATAAGAAGCATATCTATTCTTCAGTGTAAATGGCAATGCCAAGCGCTCACTTTGAAATATAGCTCTTTTATTTTAACATATGATAAATGATATCCCTTTTCCTCCAAAATTCTATAAATAACCCCAAGGAATCTTGAGAACATAATGGTTTCCCAAGTAATCATAGAAACTCATGACTGAAAAATAATTACCTCAAAGAGGTAGAAATTATTGAACAAGTATCTAAATAATCCTCTAAAATCTAAAAAGACTTCACATATCCAACTGATAAAGATTCAAAAAACTTTGAATTTAGAAACTATATTTTTCAGTATGATAAGTGAAAATGATCAATTTAATACAATTGATATTGTATGGATTTTACAAGTTTAAACAACAAAGCAGTCAAATATAAACAAAAAAATGAAGCTAGAAAAGATGAGATTATGAATCAACATAATGGATATGGACAAGAGAGAGTGTGAGATTGAAAGAGACGCAGAAGAAGTTTATAAAACACACAAAGAAATTCTATGTGAGTAGGGATGATAGCGGAGCCCAAGCCTGGCCTAAACTGAACGGGCCAAGCCTAAATTGATTGTGGTTCAGACCAGGCTTGGGCTTGGCCCGAACAGCCCGACCACCAGACCGAAGCAACATCGTTTTGGTTAAGTTTGGGCTTCGGACTAAGCTCATGCTTGAGAGCCTAGCTTGAAAAGCCCGAACAGCCCGGGCACCCAACCCAAACAACATCATTTTGGTTAAGTCTACCCAAAACAACGTTGTTTTGGTCTTAAGTTCAAAGAAATTTCAAAACCAAAACAATGTCTGGGAAAATTTATCCAAAACAACTTTGTTTTGGGCAGCCGCTCTGACTCAAGTCGTGCAAAGCAAGCCCACCAAAGCTTCAAACTGGGCTCGGGTTGCATATTTTTTTGGATCGAGAAGCAGCTAGACAGACCCAGTCCATTGTCATACAAACATGTGGGAATCACAAATTAAAAATTTTATTACCAGTGCAAATTCTCATTGAAATGATTATATTTTGCATGATGCTGTGAAGAAGGATCCGCTTCAACAGAAGGTAAAGAGAAATCCCAGTTTCCTGCACGCCATGCAGCCTCATACTACAAAAATGCAATCATTTGTTTAGTGACAACAGTAAAGAATGCCTGAAAATTAGCACCAAACCAGCTAGTCAGTTATTCACATCAAGTCAGTTTAAATAAATAGAAAGCAGACCTGTAATTCAATGAACTCCAAATCATGATGTAACTCGCCCTTTCGAGAAGTCAATCCTTGGCAGTATAAATCAAGCACGTGAGTGCAACCAATTTGCTGCAGAGATCTAATCAGACCTTTGTAAGGTTTCTGCTGCAATGTCTCACTTTCGAAAGCAAATCTCTGATTGGCCAACAGTTTGTTATGATCCACAAACAGAGCTCCAGAAACACCTTGCATTTGCATCATTGTGTTTGAGCGTACTTGCAAGTCATAGTATTCAAGTGCCTTGCTCCAGTTTCCCTCACGCTCAAAAGTAACAGCTTGAGAGGTCAGCTGCGATATTAATGCCCCAGAACCAAAACAAACACTGAGACCATAACGGTAAAGCATATATCATAATGACAAGAAAAAGATAAAACTAGGCATGATGTTTCTCCTCAATATCTGGTTGTAGAGTCTTCCTTGATCCTCCACTTAATTTCCATGAAATATGGCCAATTAGCCATAAAATTTGTTTAAGCATATGGGCTCTGAAAATCGACTCATTATCAAGTAAACACATCCATACCAAATCCTCAAACAAAAAGATGCAGACATGCAAAAATTACAGCGAATTTATCAACTAAGATCCTTTTTTTAAAAAAAACTTAACCTAATCACCAAGCCCTCACCCTCCCTCATCCCCATGGAAGAACCAAGTAAACAGGCTTGTGTCAAATAGCAAGTGGTTCAAATTATAATTCTAGCTCAAAGCTACAACCATCAAGCAGAATAACATAATCACGGACCTTATGAGATTGGACAATCCCATATAAGCTGTCTGGTTCATTGATTTGAGTAACCGCTGAGACAAGAATTTCAATGTGGTCTGGCAACTGGAGAGAAGAAAAGCAGATACCCAGTCATCCATGAATTGTAATACAAAAGATAATAAGATATGATCACATCCTCATTCTTAAAGTCCTGATTCTGAATGATGAAGCATATCAGTCCTCTTTCACGTAATTTCTTACCATCTCAGTGTGAGAGAAATCAGGGCTTCCCAATGTCAGACCATTAAAATGCTCTTTACACCAATATTCGACGTACATAATGGAGGTGAAGAATGAGCCACAAATCTACAAGTGTTATGTATCCACGAAAATAACATTATTGCAAATAATAAAGAGAACGATTCCAAGAAGAAAAATGGGAAAAAACTTTAAGAAAAGCAAGGGGAAAAAGAAGAAGCACAAGAATAGAGAAGTAATGGCACTCACCACTGCTGACTTTGCGACAAGAAGGTAATTAATATTTAGCCAATAGACCTGCCACAATTTATAACTATTTAGAATCAGACATGAGAAGCATACTAGAAGGTGCTAATGAGGAGGATTATTTGTCTCAAAAAGTGAGTTTAAAGGCATACATCATTTTAAATGGGCAATGCAAAGCTAACAAATAGCAATAACATGTACACAGAAATTAAGCATCGGAAAATGATACATCATGATCTAACTTTGGATAACAATGACAAGTTTGGGTATAATATAGATGGCCACTCCTGCAAGTAATTCTTTTTTAAAGGGGCAAGTGAGTGAAGAAGGGTAGTCAAGGAGTAGGGAAGAGGAGAATAAAACTCATAGAAGTTAAACAATCAAATATTAACATGCCAATACATGTTTAGCAGGAATTTAAAGAAACTATGTTTTATGATTACATCTAGTCATTAAAAGATGCTGGTCATCCTCAAAACACAAAAATTTGTTTGCAAGAACATATTCAAAACTGGTGAATTATGTTCTATTTATCAAATTTCTGTCTGCAAAATTTTCTCCTTCAATTTGGAATGATTTGAACAAAATATTGAACATGACCCAAACAGACTCCAAAGAGAGTGTGTAGATGACAAACAACAATAATTATGACCATCCTTTTATGCCTTAGATTTGATGCCACCTGTAATGTCGTGCTGGGCTCAATATATCTTGAATAACATCCCCAAGATCATTCACTAGCTCATATATAAGCAGCTTCATTTGTTAGGTAAACACTCTTCAAAACCAAGAAGATGTACATAGCAAGGAATTCCTTTCAATCAACTGAAACAAGTATATAAAATGAAGGCATGATTTATTTTTACACAATGTTTACTATAATACTATAATGTCCTAAAATAATTGAAACATCAACAAGCTTAATTGAGAAAATAATGTTGGAATAAATATCCATGACACTTCATAAGTTTCAACACAATCAAGCACACAAATGCACAGTTCTTGATACAAACTATATCTGAAAATAAACCATAACCTTGCTCCATGAAAACGTTGACATAGGTTTTACACCCAACGAAGCTTTTGAATCTCTAACCTGCATGAAAGAAGAACAAGAGTTTAAGCCATTACTATATTACTGGGCATTTCACAAAGATGTCACATGTTATTATCAGGTCAACTTGATATGCTTATGGGTTTCACTCAACCACACAATCGAATTACTATAAAGTTGCTAAATTCTGAAAACTAGTTTCATAAACTCAAGTACCAACGATAATGATATCCTCAACTAGAAAATTCTTAGCTATCAACTAATACTGGGAAGCCTCAATAACTAGCATCTCTGATAACAGTACATCCAGAAAGCCAGAGACCGGCTCAACCTTCAACAACATGGGTATGAACAGTAGAACCAACAGTTTTCATAGACACAAGGTATTTAGTAAAGAAAGGAAAAGTTATGTTACTATTATCTGCACTTTCCTGTTAACTGAACTAAACCAATTTCCATTAGCTTTATCCATCTCAAATCTAGAAATTTGTATTATTGATTGTTAGTATCCGATATTAACTAAACATGAAAATGTTAAAGGGTTTATAGGTCATAAGGGTCAATTATCCAAATAAATAGCTCTAGTCATTTTGGCAGTGGTTGACCCAAGCTTAATTCTTGTTAATGAGTTATACACTCTACTCAAATTAAAAATTCTAATATGGTATCGGAGTAGATTTGGGCCGAATTCTTAATTTCTCGATTGTCCGTCTAGATGTCCAATTCAAGAGACCCAGTCTAGTTACTGCTGCGATTATTTTAAATAACAATTGAATGTCCAGTCCCAGTTATACTTGAGGCGGAGTGTTAAAGAGTATCTCATATTGACTAAACATGAAAATATTAACGGGTTTATAAGTGGTAATCCAAATGACCTGTTCTAGTCATTTTGGCAATAGTTGACCCAAGCCGAATTCTTGCTAATGAGCTCTACACTCTACCTATATTAAAAATTCTAATATTGATAAATAAAACAATAAGAATATCATTTATATTTTCATCTCAAACCAGCAAATCAATTTGAAGTCCTTATAATCAAAAACTTTCTGTTAGGAATCTGGTGCCAACTGATTAGAAAAAGCTTAAAGGAAGTAAGAAGGCACCAAAAATAAGAATGAGAAAAAGAGGAAAAGACATGGATTAAAGATTAAAGCCAATACAAGGGATTGGTTTGGCAGTATTCGAGAGACTGCCCCTCTCCTTTTAACTATTGGTTTACAAAAAATCCTCTCTGCCCTTCTAGTCTTTCTTTTGTCTTATATACTGTCTATAAATATTCTAAAATGATTTTGCTGACATTATGTAACTAACAAGCCACCTCATCCTGACATTTTGTAACCAACTGGCCACCTCATTCTATTCTTTTGCCTTTCCTAGTGTATGTGTGCAGTATAGGAGGTCTATCACTTTCTTGCTATTAACTCACATTACTAATGGGCTTGAGTTCCAGTAATAGTGAATAAACTTCCCCGGATTTTAAAATTGAAATAAGAAGTCACACATAGTAAATCAATAATTAATGGAGGAAAAATGATGCAAAAGAACTTAAAGTATATAGAAGAAATAAAAGAGGAAAGATTAGTCAACCACAAGTCCTAATTTGGTGGGATGAGGATTGGGAATTGAGTTGACGTCAAAGATAAAGGCTGAAATCCAGACTGTATTAGGAGAAGTATTACGTTATTCTTATTAAGATATGCTATCCTAGTTGTATAGGACTTATAGAATTTCTATTATAATAGGATTTAAGTTAGAAATCCCTTTCCTACTAGAATAAAGATTCTAAGAACACTATATATATGTAAGCCTTTCATCAATAACATACAATCTGGAATTTTTCAACAAACTTGAGTTTTTTTTTTACTAGAAGGTGTGATGCTTTCTTCTAATAGTGATTCTTAGACCCTAAGAGTGATTCCTAGTTCCCTACCTTTCATTCTTTGTGTTTCTTCTCTAAATTCCATCAACCCTAACCTAAATTCCAGCTCTCTTAAACCTACATTCTAGCCTCTCAAACCTAAATTCCAACCATACTAAACCGTAAAATCCTAAGCCTAAAATTCCAACTATCAAACCTTAAATTCCCAGCTTTACAAAATCTGAAAATTCTGCATTCCTAGCCAAAATTCAACCTTGAAACCTAATATTCCAGCAGCCTAATATCATCCATACTTCTTAATTTTGTGCTTTTAACTACTAGTTCATAATTCTTCTATTTGTCCTAAATCAAAAAAATCAAGTATTGCAATCAAATTGGTGGAAAAAATTAGAGAACATGCAATAAAAAGTAAATCAAATCTCAATGCACATTTCTTATAGTAACAAACCATTCAACCTAAAAGCTAAGCTATAGGGTAATATCATTCGAGCACACCCACTAACATGAATTATGGACAAACAAGATAAACCAAAAATCCCTTAGAGATAAGGGTAGTGCAATTTGTACTTGAAACCTTCTATTACTAAACACAAGAAACCATTCAAGTCAAAAGCTTTATTAGGTGAGGCCTAAGAAATGGTTCAATGCCATTCTAACAACATTGAAACAATTCAAGAGATATTCTTAAGCAGTTACCTTAGAACTTTCACGTTTTGATACCACTGGAGAAGATCTTTCTACAATGTAACAAAGTCGAAGTTCATTCAGAACATTCAAGAATACTTGAATTGATTTTATCAAGCTATTGGAATCTACAAATATGTGTTTCTGCACCTGCCCAATAATTGAAGGATAAATCAGAATTCCAAAAGAAAGTACGCATAACAACTTGCAGAAAGAGCAAAAAAGATATCAGACTCTTGAAATAGCTCATAAAGCAAAGATATTAGGATAATGAGACAAGATAGATGAATTTGCTCTAGCCCTTGTTTACATTCAAATAATTTCTCAATTCTATCAATTAAAAGGAAATAAAAATATTCAAGTAGGACAAGACATTAAAAGAAACAGTTTCCATAAAACTGAGCAAAAAAGTCACTAACTTTGCTATGAATAATTATTTGATAACTCAACAACATATACGTAACTTCCCTACACCAAAACTAGTGAGCTTGCAATGGCATGGGTTTGAACCCTCACTGTTCTAATCTCAAATTCATCAACAATTACAATCTAATGCAATAGACAGCAAGCTAAGCATTCCATTTCATCAACAAAACATTCAAAGCCTTGCAATGAGGTAATGTTTTCACTTTGTTTCATTTTGCCACTGCTTGCATTGAGGGAACCAATAGTATTAAACTATTTTCAAGTACACATTACAATTTCTTTACATCTCAAACACAATATGCGCTACAACTCAACTAAGAAAATAGTTGGTGTCCCATTCTTAACGTTTACCACAACATTGTTCTTGGCAAAACTCAGAGTACAACTATTTGACTGCCACAAAAATAAACTAGCAAGCACTAACAATAGTATTTTCCACCAGAATTCTACGTTCTTACACAGGAAAGAGGGAGAGAGAAATTTTGATGCATCAAATCACCTTACGTGGCAGAAAACTATTGATTTAGGAGAGAGAAGCATCTTACCTGAGAAGAGATTAATTTCTGAAGTTCGTCCTTCACATCCTTCCTTCCAGCAAGATCAACAACAATACTTGGCAACAAAAGCTCAGCAACTTCAGCTTTTAGCATCACAACATCTTGGCATAATCTGAAGGCCATATACCAAAAAGATAACTTAAAAAGGTGAGAATAAGCAAAACAACTTAAAAAGGTGAGAATAAGCAAAACATCCCAACATAAACAAGTATATTAATAACTTCTAAAAGAATTTAATCTATATACCTTATAATAGGATCACAGCTGTAGCGAATCAGTGAGTACACAAGTGGACAAATCCACATCTCAAAGGTTTTGTTATGTGTCTCCCATACAATAGACTCCTCCAGTGGGATTGCTTCAGCTGAGAGTGAATTACAGAAATGATGAGATATTCCTTGAGCATCATGCAATCAAAACAGAAACAAATTCTAGCTAAAAAAAATACAAATGTTAATGAACCACAACTAGGAGCAAATTCCACCAAGTGCACATACTTATCCACCTAGACCCATTAAACAAATAACATAGGAGAGCAGGTTGCAAGCTTGTGAAGAATGAAATAACAAATACAGAAGCTGACAAAATTATGATTTATAAGAAAAAGGAATCATATTTTTAACTAAAAAGCTACACATACACGTGGTGAAATCTATGAAATAGATGTTTTGAGTGTATTAGCATGAAGAAATCTTCAACTACATCTTGATAAGCATCCTAGATCCATTTCAACCAAACAAGTCCATCTTAACACACTAGGATGACTTACTAGCAAACTTCCTTTCCAGATCCAACAAAAGCTTGTCCACCAGATCAACATTTACTCCCTTGGAGTGAATCTACAATATAGCAATATGTATGTTATTCATCATAGAACAGGAGCTACTCCCAGGTTAATATTAAAACCAAACCCTAATAGTGCTATAACCCTAAGCAATAACAGGACATATAAAATCAAATATATCACAGCACCAAATCAATTCCTAATCTTCACTGACGCTTAAGCTTTTGTGTCAAATAGCTTAGAGTTGAGATTGTTTGTAACAAGTTGAAACATCAACGTTCAAACTTAAAGGGCAGTATTATGAAGATTATTGTGATTTAGTATTATTATGTTGAGATATCCTATACAAGAATATCACTTAGCTACCTACATTAAAACACCTTAGGTATCCCATTTAGGAATATTACTGTTTGCTAGAATAACATATGATCCATTTATGGTATATGACTCAAGGCCTTACCCATTAGCTTAAGCTTTTGAGTTGAATGGTTTCTAGATATGGTATCAAAGTCCCGTGTAACCAAGAGAACACACGCTCAAATTATACCACCCTCATTTTTCATGAATTTATAAAAATAGTATTTGTCAATGAATCTATGATATGTTGTATCTGTTCATATTGTGATGGAGCATGTCAGAATGATATACGATCCATTTATGGGCCTCGAGTTGAATGGTTTCTTGACACTTTGATGGGTTGAAACCTAGATAGTACTAAGTAAATTTTCTTATCTACAACAAGCTAGCATAAAATCACAAATTGATTCTACTTATTTCCAATGAAACCTATTTTTCTGTTAATTTACTTTAAAGCTCATTACTTTTTATTTTGACCTCCATCTATTGGTGAGTATTTCTATAACTGATCTGCTATTTGCTTAAATCGCCATTATATATTTCTTTTGCTCTTCATCTATTGATGAGTATTTGTACAATTGAACATGCCAATTGCATTGTCTAAGTTAACATCCTTGATTCAATTATTACTAATGTTCATACCAATATTTCCCCACATAATCCACACTCAATTCAAGCAATACAGCACAGACCAAAGATCATATAAAGTTAATGGAGTTGAAGGACATAAAACCCACTCCAAAATGCCATAGCTGAACACTATTGTTACTCACATGTAAAATAAACAAGATAAGTATTCACTGGTTAGATCTTACAATGTACTTACCTCAATAAGAGATCTTTCATAAGAATCAAATGACATGATTGCTCTTTGACCCCTCTCAGTGGAAACTATTCCCTATTTTAAGATAAATTATTACTCAATTGCAAAAATTTGAAGTTTCAATGCACAACAATTAGATAACTGAAAAGAACTCAATGAAAATAAGAAAGACGAGCATTTAGAAAGAAAACAAGCATGCTAGTTAGACACCAAAAGATTCATAACCCAAGATACGGGTTCTGCAAAAATTCCAAACAATGATCAAATGTTCACTCAACTTCCGTTCACATCAGTTAACATTTACAAACCCACATAAAAGAAATAAAAAGCACAAATTTGCCCAAGACAAAATACAACTAAGCACAAGTTTTAGGCTTAAAATTTAGAGACCCGAAGACAAATTCTCAGATACAGTCACCGTTAATCCATCAACCATCAAACACATAGATGATAGGCTTATCCTGCCACTTTCCCAAAAGAACCATTCACTAGCTAGTCGAACTAGTGGGGGCCCTATCGGGACAATACTAAAAGCCCTTCCTTTCAAACCAAGCACAAGGTCATACTCCAAATTTGAAAATGAGAGAAGACCTCATTGAGAAGAAAGATAGAACAAGTAATAGAGAACACACTTCAAAGTTGGGTCGCTCATGCAAAGTGTCTCTCTCTATCATCAACATATGCTTAATTTATAATTAATATTTTCAAATTCCTTATGATCATTCAACTGAATTATAAAAGCTCTACAAATGGCAATGGACTATGCTAGTTAACCTACACCAACCCAAAAAAAGTGCAAACTGTCTAAATAAATTGGATAACTATTCAAATGTTAACTCGTGGAACAAAAGATTCATCAGTATCACAAATATTAACAAGAGAAACTCACTCGAAGCGCTTGTGATGATATATCAATTATTCTGACAGAATCATCCATCAAATATTTCTTCAGAAGTTTAAGAAGTGTAACTAGAAGATCTTCAGAAATACCACGATCCACTTTAAGGTTGATTTCAGCATGATTAGCACTAATAGTGGTTTGCCTAGCTTTCACGTGAGTGGAGTCTTCAAGTTGACGGAAAACAACACAACATGGGTCCCCAATGCCAACCTGCAGTCAGTAGGAAGAGATAAACTGCTTAGGAACATACGCTCTCATGCATGAGTTTACATAACAAAGAAATCTCAAAGACCGGAAGAAGCACAAAGATGGTACCTTTGATACAAAATCAGAAACCAATGGTCTTATGCCATCAGCAACATCTGAACCACACATTGAAACTAAACTCCACACTGCATGAACAATTTCTGAGTCATCATGCCAAAATACATCTTCCACAATATGTTTTGCATCATTTCCTCTCCATATATATTCCCCGATGAGCAATTGTTTATGAAGTGCCCGAATACTGCAAGTCATGTAAGCAAAGTATAAATCATAAGCCACAAACAATTCTTTAAGATCACTAAAAAATATAAACAAATTAACATAAAGTCACCATCTTTGAATTCATACAGTCCCAACTTAAATCAAACTTTCAGAAACACTTGAATGCATTTCACTTTGGAAGGACACATACCTGGAAAAGAGCAACCGTGGTGGAAGGTAACGAGATCTCTTGACAAACTGAAATTTACAAAATTATATAGCAAACAATGTGAAAAGAATGAGTATGTCCTGATTCCTGCATAAATGAACCCCAAAAAGATTAAACTCTTTTTCAGCTTAACTTTGGTAATACCTTTAATAAGTGGTCCCTTAGAGAGTAGCCTTCACATAACTCCTGATGGAATTCTCTTATCCCATCGAAGACATCTATTTCAGGGAAGGCTTCCAACTCCTGAAACAAAATAATCCATACCTTAGCAAGAAAGAATTCCTAAATTTCATAATAACTAACCAAAAGAAAAAGGCAACTTCATACCATATTGAAAACATAAATATATAATAAAAATTTAGTATTTATAAGCTATAAAGTTTAAATTCTATTAGAAGTGTAAGAAACATACTCTAACATAATCATGAAGAGATGGATCTGAATCCACCGTTAAATGGTGAAGCAAAAATAATGTCTGTGATGATCTAATATCAGAAGGTTTTCCAGTAGCTTCGATAGGACTGCACGATTCCACCAACTTTGAAACCAAAAACTAAGGATAATATAAACAATCAGTAGATGTCAAGGGGGCAATATTATTAAGGAAATATATATTATATGCTCAAATGACAAAAGCACCTGAAGCTGCTCGCCAAGCACATTAGCAGTTTCTTTGGATGGGCTACTCTTAAGAGTTTGGAGCAATGCAGAAATTAGGCGAGAGCATTGATCATGTAAAGCTTCACAATCAATGAATTGCCCAACCAAATTCAAAAGATAACTGCATTAATTCACAGGAAAATCAATGCTAAGCTTCACAATCAATGAATTGCCCAACCAAATTCAAAAGATAACTGCATTAATTCACAGGAAACAAAACCTACTCAAATATCTCATGACTACGCCAATAGAAATGCAATAGAAACAGGAAAAAAAACTTTGAACAGTTACCCATATTAAACTGGAAACAGAAAAAAACTCAACATTTTGTCTATTGTCCTCAGAACACAATAGCAAGAATCATCCTAAAGCCAGAGAAGAATAAGATGATGATGATGAGTCAAAAAAGGGAAGAGGAGGTAAAGGCTAGAGCATGACAGAGCAAGAGGACATGTACTTAATTATGCACAACAAGAACTCACAAAAGACATTAGTATTAATGTTCCTAAAAAGAATTAAGACGTGATAGTTCCTAATCCATGTCATCATGAATAAGAGAGATGGGCAGAAGGTGCAGAGGTTTGAGATCGTCCAAGAAAAGAACTTCAAGGATAACTACGAGAGATGACAATTACAAAAGTCAGCAACCACTATGCAATTCTCCATCAAGAGATATGTAAGAATATTACCATAATGGAAACCAAAATTATTTAATGTTATAATTTTGCGGCACTATAATTCCACAATAATTAACTTAATTGAAGGCCTTTGAACACCTTTTTCAAAAGAAAACCGTGTAGATTCCAAGCTATCTGAATTGTTCGAAATCAAGAATTAATACTATAACTGAAAAAAAAATCACCATAATACATACCTGTAGGTGCTTGAAACAGCAGCCCTGTGACCAAGAATATCTATCAGCGCCTCAAGTCCAGCCAGCCTATGACATCTATGCCTAGGATGACATGCTGCTTCTATCTTGTAATGTATTTCTAATATGAACTGCACAATTACAAAGGATGCATCAAATGCAGTGGCAATAATGCTCCAATAATCTTGAGATAAAAATAATTATATACATGATCTATCTAGTAATTACCATGAAAACTCTATCTGGACGAAAAATGTTGATCTTATCAACGACAGAGACACTTGTAGAATAATCCTCCCTATATCAAAACAAAACATATTTATGTACACTTAGGATCTAGAAAGTAGCAATTCAAAATCAAAGCAGGATAGGAAATTCACATCTCCAAGAATCCATCTACTATGGTTTGAATTGCACGCGCCACTTTATCTCTGGAGAAGAAAGGTACTGGAGGGTCTGATGAACAGGAAGTGAAAGACAATATCTGGCTCACAATAGATACCTACATATTCAGAAAGCATAGTGAAGAAACAAATTACAATAGACATATAGTCAAAGTAACAAACAGAAAAGTGTGTATGTCCCCACAAAAAAAAAAGGTTAAATGTAGTTGGAAAATGCAAACACGTCTTGGAAAGCCTGAACGACCATTTAATAAAACTCAATGTCCTGGAAGCTCCAGAGAAAGGGATGTCCATGATCATTTACATGTTATTTGTTGACAGTTCATTCTATGACCTAAAATTAATGACATCAGAAAGCAAATTCTATTGCGAATCAGAAAGAAAAAACAACAATAGCAAATAGAAGGCATTTCCTCCTTCAAACTCATGGAGCATAATAATTACTAATTACTAACTGATAGGAAGTAGTTTGGTATATATTAGAATCAGATAACAGATGACAAGGAAGTTTCACGCGAAGACAATAAGATAAGTTCTAATTTGCATCCCATCACCATATTAGACATACAAGCAAGCAGAAAGGCTTCCTGTTAGCATTGAGTTTTGTATTAAAACAATAGCTGACATCTATTAATCCAATGACACATAATAAATACCATATACTTGAAGTAGCATACCATATGTCTCTTTATTAGATTGTCTCTTTCATTCTCGGAAATATCTGCCAAATGCAGAATTGAAGTCCCAAGGACTAAAGCACCCCTTTTCCATTCAGAATTCTTACTGCAATGCAATGCCATACAAACCGAAAAAATTGGCACAAAGTAATTTCTGACTAGATGAGTCAGACTTTGACTAGCAACCTGCAAGTAAAGAAAAAAAATATCAATCATAATGATGAGTGCTTCAGGAAACTATGAGCTAACAATAGCAAGTAACAGATATTGATTAATCCTACCTTCGCCACCAAGTTCAGGTCAGAGGTGTTGCCATGTAGAATCAAAGCTGGAAGAAGCCATTGGCAACAATATTGCATAAAATAACTAGGTTCAACATCTGAAACAAAAAAATGCCGGATCTACAAAGAACAGTTATCCAATGGTTAGACGAGATATTTACTTCCAATAATAAGTAGAAATGAAAATAGCACCAAACAAGCTCATTAGAACTGTTTTAGCATCTATTTTCTAGACCAAACTCAATTAAAACTTTTAAGTTGAACGAAGATACCATCAATCAGGTTCAAACTCCAATGTTTCAATCCAACGGGCTTCCACATAAGGAGAATAGAGTTAGATGTAATCTAGTCCTAGATCTTGCCTAAAATCTTTGAACATCAAGGTTTAATGATTCCTCGACATAGTATCAGACTCTTTATGATCAAAAGATTTTTGGTCCAAACCATCTTACCCTCATCATAGCAAATAAATTTCAGTTTTAGTACAAGGGGCGGTTGTATGGTGGGCCTATGCTATCTCTACAGTTTCAAACCAACACCTTTCCATGTAAGGTGCACATTAGAAATGGTACCATTCCTAGACGCCTAATACTTGTAGTTGAATGTTTCTTTGCAAACCCTAATTATACAAAAGATCTTGATCTACAATCCACTATACAAAACTTCAAGTATCAAAAGCTATGAAAGGGGATTTTTTTTTTCACTTAAGTGTAATTATCAATCTTTCGAATATTGAAGCAATATATACCAATTCATTTCAAAGTATATTACAATCAAGAATAGGATGACCTTTGAGCTTATATTGTTACCATAAAATAAGATAGCAAGAAGTATAAAGGTGTATCTAATACCTCAACGAGTGCAGCTAAGCTAACACCACAAGCAACCCAGAAAAAGAGAATCGGTCCCTTGAGTTCCTCTAAGTACTGAAGAAAAGAAATAATATAACAATTTAGTCATGAGCTGTCAAAGCATATTACAAAAAGGGTAACATCAAAACCCACTATAGTTTGTGGTTTTTACATATCCTGAGTTATGAATTAGCCCTGAAGACCAATTTAGTCTTTAGATTTTCATCGTAGGCTCACTTCTAATGTTCTATTAACAATAAATTTTCCATCATTATCATTCTGATGGCAGTACTGCTAATTGGCAGAAAAGAAAAATGAATAACAATGTCTTGCCAAGGTACTGACAAATATTCCCATATGGATAATCTTGTAGATTCAAAAACATATAAAATCTTCAAAGCTAAATATAAAATGTACATTTAACCCAATTCAAATATCCTAGAAATATAAAAATGGAAAGTATAGCTCACAAAATTCAGGATTAACACTACAAAGAGTTTTGTTTCCTTTGGAAGTCTCTTTTACCACTTTAGATTCCACGATAGGCAAAGCATAAGAAAATAAACTAAAGTAATGATTCGAGGTGGAAAAAATCAATTGGAATCAAAATAAACTAAAGAAACTAGTCCAGTTAAGCCTCTCAACAGGCGTTTTATATAGGCAATGATAGCCACAGACACAAACCTTGAATCTACTTGTATAATGGAGCTGCCTTGATAGATTATTTAGAGCTGCATTCACTAACTCCCTGAATAAGAAGACCAACAGTCAGAAAAGTAGTTACCCTAAAAAATTGCAGAAAGAGTTGGAATATACCTGTGACAAGGATCGATAGCAGAAACCACACACATAATGAATATAGCCTGCAAAGTCACATGAATACAATCCAGAAGTGTAAATACTCTTGAATCTACAATGCCAATAAGGTAAAAAAAATTCAAATACATAAGAAGTTTACCTCCAGCTCAATCTTTTCACTATGCAAAGCAAGATGCATAAGAGTAATAATAACAGTTTCAATTGCAGTCGGTGACTGGGGACCAGTAGCTAGGACCTCCTTGGCAGTAACAATTTTTCCTTTGAAGGGAAGCACCAGTAAAACGCCAAAGTTTGAACTATATCAAAAGTTGAAAGGAGTGATTGAAATTGAAGATGATAAGCTAGACACTCAAAAATACGAGATCAAAATCTCTAATAATGCTACAGGTCAGATTTGTGTAGAAAGGTCTGATAAAGTGAAAGCATTCTTCACAACCATGTAACGATCAAACATTGAGTGAGCATCTCAAAACATTGTGGCTTATCATGTAGACCTCAGAGAAAACGTCATATGAGTACAGCAGAGTGGATAGAATACTATAACCTTGTATGAACATCTAGAGAAAAACAATAACCAATAGCAATCAAAAGAAAAGAAAAAAGTACATGTCAAACAATGAAACTAGAACTCAACAACATTGCAAGGGAAAGCAGGCTGGAGATTATGCAACATATGGGGAAAAAGTACAAACTCATTGCTGTCACAACTCAACACAAAAACATGAATAAACAATTCTAAAAATATAAATTAGAGTATTTGAGGATATTAGTTTAAATCCCTAAAAAATAATTGCATTATAGGCCACATGATAATGGTGCCAAACTGCCAACTTGCAAACATGACTGGTTATCCAGCTTTCACATTAGTTGTATAGTAACATCTACATGACATGTTTGCATAATCAAATCTTAGATGCTGATGCATAATCAAATCTTAGATGCAAATATAGCTTATAAGTTTGCTATGATTATGAAGTATGTCATGGAAACTCACCAAATATCCTGGAAGAGTTCCTCATGGCCATCCCATGTTTGGAACAGAACACCAATACGCCAAGCGAGCAAAAACCTAACTCGATAATCAGGATCTCGAAGTAGCAAGAACAACCTTTCGATCATTGCCTGAAATTATATAGCAGAAAACACAGATATGCAAACAAGTGACGTGATAAACCAACAAAAGTGTTAGCAGAGATGATCTTAGATTTTTGTTGTTCGATTAGAGATAGGAAATAACATAGCATGTATGTTTTCCCATATCCCATAATGTCCCTGTCCTACAATTCTTTCTTATTCAAATTTTCATTTATGACATCCACCATAGCTTCATCCGATCTACAAAGTTAACTGGAGCTTCATTACAACCGTAATTAATGCATATACTTCCGTCCTAGTATTCACATGACCAATTTTAGGGCTGAATAAGATGGAATTGCAAATGCATTCAATAAGCCTAACACTGTCTTCACCTGACCAATTTGAGGGCTGAGTAAGATGAAATTGCAAATGCATTCAATAAGCCTAACACGTCCCACCCAATCAAGAGCTCCAAATTCTCCAATTCTGTTAATTAGGTCTCTTAGGCACATCAAACCCTGCAAGTAGAAACACACAAAAGCCTAGTTTTAACAGACAATAAATCTTATCAAAACTTCATAGAACATAGTCAAACCATAGGATAAATGTGAACAGAGTTTTCAATACTACTGCATGATAAAGGGAATGTCATAAAATAAATAAGGGACAAGGCTCGCAAAAAGAAAGAGAAAGCAAAATCAAATCCAATGTAAAATTTATTTTTATACATGAGAAACAATTGCAGGACTAATGATGCCAAATCTCCCAGTATCTTAAGGATTTTGGAGCCTTATAATGATGCCAAATTGTGGTATTGGCACTTTTCACTTAAATTTTGTTGACACTCTAATGATGTTGTGATGCTAATAATAATCCGATGGTGGAACCATATTGGCCAACATTTCTCATCCAAAAATTATTGATCCTAAATTCTGATACAAATATGCTTCGCATGGGCATATATTTTGCCATAGAAAAGAATTATGTTCAGCTTCTAATCACACAAATGAACTCCTTCCCATTGAATCAAGTAGAGCATTTTTGAGCCTTGCCATACTAGCAGAACAATTGTCCCATTTGGGACAAAATTCATTAGATCACCTACAATGTTGCACTTCTCAATACGACTTCTTATGGTTTTAGTTAGATCATCGTTAAGGTTTAATGCTTTCCAAAATGGATATGTTTTCCTAGTACTACATATTTAAACTTTAATTTTGGTTAGTTCTGGCCAACAAAACTAACCAACATTGAGAAACTAATTCCATTCACAAGGCCATACAAGTTTATTAGATCACAGAATAAAAATACTAGCGAAAGGATCCATTGTTGGGTCCGTGTTTTGCGTACCAGGGCGAACTGGGCCCAGCGTACCCCAAGTTGGCACGCGACCACAACCTTCAAAGGTATTGTCCTCTTTGGTACTCGA
>JANPWT010000006.1:38824151-38834543 GCA_024678245.1 Erythroxylum densum
AAACCTTGAGGTCTCGAGTTCGAGTACCAAAGAGGACAATACCTTTGAAGGTTGTGGTCGCGTGCCAACTTGGGGTACGCTGGGCCCAGTTCGCCCCGGTACGCAAAACACGGACCCAACATCCATTTTGTCAGACAAAAAGGACCTCTAAGACTAAATTTAAGCTATATGTAGTGAAAGCACCAAATCTACTGAAACTCTTAGTGATTTTTACTTTTGAGCGAAATATGATATTCATTTTGCTCTCTAGTCCTACACTTTGCAATTCTAGATTTGGTATTGCAACCAATCCCCTCTTCAACAGTCTCAACTAACATTAAAATCTGAAAAATTGCACATAAGACCAACATATGCCATAAATGAATCAATAGTGAAACTTTAAAAACTCAACCCAGATTCAACTTCCTTTAAAATACAAAATGAAATGATAGGAAAGCGGGAGAAATAGAGAATTTAAACTCCATAGCATAAAAGACTACTGAAATAAACATATTCTATGTACTGTGTAATACCGGTTCAGATTCTCGCTTTATCAAAGCCAAGTCAACATGCTTTTCAGGTGAATCGAAGGATAATAGGGTGCTTAACAATTGATTGGCAACCACTAGTATGTTGACACAGTCAAACTTGACATTAACTTGCATCTCAAACATGTCATTTGCGATTTTAACCTGCAAAGAAAGAAGGTCTATAACTTGAGCATAAAAGAGATATAAAACATCTATGATATTTATGTAGTCATTACCAAGTCCAAAATCTTTGCAGGAACGGATCTGCACAAATGTTGACAAAGATGCAAAAGAATAGTCTCGACTATCTGCCAATATGAATTTTAAATCCAAGATAATAGAACTGTTACTGCATGAATTCCAAGAAAACAAGCAAGTCAGACTAATTATGTAACATACCTTTGTGTTGCATTCTTTTCCCATAAGTTCAAACAAGATATCCCACGTAACAGAATCTAAAACTAAGAAGAAACTTGAAATTAGTGAAATCATCCCCATCTTCCACCTTGATGTAGAAAATGGTACACCACTGGTCATTTTGCCACCTATTGTTACAATGTCTACATCCGTATCATCCTTGTTCACATCCAGTTCCTCGTCTACAATTCTACTACTGCTGCTATCTAGTGAGCCAGATACTAGCAACGTAGCCTTATTATTTGTTGAGTTAAAAGCCGATGGCTCAAAATCAAGATTTTTTGCACCTTCAGAAAATTGTTCATACAGCTTGACCAATGACCTTAAGAGCCTTTCTATGGATTGATTTACAGCGTGATGATGAAAGACTTCATGATTAGTTTCCTCTTCCCTCTTGACAAAGAGAGCACTTCCAAGAAAGCTCCTCATTGAAGCTAAAAGCAAGGTCCTCTCACAATAGTCAGAGCTAAAGCCTAAACAGCCAAGAGCTTGAAAGTCATAGTTGTTTTCTTGAATACGCTTAGTAATATGATCCAGAGATTGTAGCAAGTAGTCACCCATTTTACTGGAGAATGATGAAGTCTCTTCCCGTTTTCTGCAAGCGGAAATGTATTAATCATGTGTGCATTAAGGAGAAATAAATGCTAATGGTGCTCCATTTATGTGAAATTATATATATGTATATTTGAGCATAAATATTGATGTACAACACTAATCTGGTTACAGCCACAAGTTTTATCTGGCATCAGTTAAATTCAAGATTAAAAGTTATTCCTCATAACTTCCATAAAATGTATTGAATAGCCTACATGAAAACTAGCCTTTACTAATCATGCAATCAGAATAGACAAACAACTAAAGATATACACATTCAACTTTGAAAACAAGCATGGTAGAGGTATGGAGTTAGGGGAACTTGAAAAGCATAATTAAGAGAATACAGATACAACACAGTATCAGGACAAGGATTGTAAGTAACCATGAGGAATTGTCATTTTAAAAAGTAAAACATTTACAGCTTAAAGTGATCACTACTTCACTAGCCCATCTAAAACTACACAACAATACGTGTCCAACATCCAACCCATTACACACATCTAACAAGGAATGTAAACCGTATACTCATGAATAATACTCGCCTCCAAGGAAACAAGAAAATTCATGTGTATGGTGAACAGAAATATTGCAATCGTGCAAAATACACAAACCTCACTGTTAATGCGCCATGTATAAAGTTAGATAGCAAAGCACAAACAAATAAAGCTCCAGACAGAGACATCTGTTCAGTATCCTTATTCAAAAGAGTCCCAAGAATGCCAGCCTCCAGTTCATACAGTAATTGGTCTCTCAATTGTCGCGGAAGATGAACATTTTGATGGTGTTGGGATAAAGCAACCTGTTCACAAATCGCATATGAATTCAAACAAACATGAACCCCCCAAAACACCAAGAAGAAAGGAACAACAAAAGCACAAACGATCACAACACCTCAGCTTTGGGAACAGAATCAATGCTTGCAATAACTTCCACAAAACAATCAAAAAGCTTGCATTGTCTTGCATGCTCGTGTCCATCTATCTATAAATAATTTGATTTTAGTGTCCCGAACAAAATAAGATGTATGAAGTCCGAAAATCAATAGTTTATTCGAAAATCTAAAATGATGCATACATTATCACCATCATCTGTTGTTTGACAATCATCTGAAAAAGAGGACGGACAGAAAAAGCCTTCATAATAATGAATAAAAGGAGCACAACCAGCACAAAGTGCATAAACAGCTGCTGGTAACAAAAGCACCATTCGCTCATTCAATGTGGAAGTTTCCTGTATTGAGAAAACAAACATCATTTGCAAAGAGTACAGTAAAGTTCAAGCCATCATAGAGGTGTCCAATAGTACTTGTAAGCTTAGTACAAGCACGCTGATCCTATTCTATTCTAATAACAGGAAGTAATCATGTTTGGCAACTTGGACCAGAAACCTTCTTCTGAGTTGCATAAAACATTGATGAATAAAACCCAAACTGAGAGAAAAAGGCATTGCTATAAAAGGCAAGGGAATTGATATTAAAAAAAATAGTTAACACCAAGCAATAAATAGTAGCATGAGGAACTACCAAAATTTGCATCCAAAGTATTAAGATCATCCGGAATTTAAGCGATACAGGCCCATATACAAAATCAAAGGTGTAAAGGAAAACTTAGCAAATTCTTTTGCACCTTCCTTCAAATAGCACAAGGAACCATCAGAACAGCCAACAGAAATAAACCTCTAGAAGAGCTTAGCCATGCTTGGATAGTAGCAACAAATAAGGATACAACTATAGCAACACTACCATCTTAAAGTGTAAAGTAAAAGCATAAACACAAAGGAGAGAGGCTAGGATATGTAGCATCCAATGGAAGTTAATAATAATTCTCTGCAATGCAAATCACTATGACATCCAAGGGATGGGACCTTGGAATCTTTCCCGAGCCACAGAACCAAATTCCTCAGTCTAATTTTTGTGAATATTAGCACTCTTTTTTTGGAAAATTGAAAAAAAAAACCAAACTAGATATTAGCTCTTTGTTGATTTGCATACATTGTAACAGGATAAAGCATATCTCTAGATCTCCTCAAAACCAAACTAGAAAAGATCACCCTAATGACCATTGACACAGCACATGATTATGCCATCCACTTTCATATTTGACTCCAAAATTTTTGTTCCACCTCAAAGAAGCAAATTAATAGGAGGGGACGACACTTCCAAGCATATATCTCATTTTCTAACCTATTGGGACCACAGAACATAAACGGAGGTATGAATTTAGACAATCCAACTGCAATAAACAAACCTTCCAGTTTAGGTAGAACAAAACTGCTCCCATAAGATTCTTCCTAAGATGTAGTGAATGTTGAAGATCAACCTACAAAAACATTAAAAAGGCCAAGTTGAATTTCTAAATATGAAGAAACCAATCTTCACTCTGAAAAAAAAAAGCTCCTAGAACTAGCATCCTGACATATAGAAGGGGTTTGAACTAGGCCAAATGAGGATACATGCTCCCTGAGCCCAGTAGTAAGAACGTGACAAGCCAACAATTATTCATTTAATTCCCAACTCATCAAAAGGTTGAACTCAGTAATAGGTTACATTGGTCCATAACATGGGAGGCCACAAAAAGATGGTGCAACATGGATATTTGTGGGTTAGGTTCGAACATAAAATGCAAGAATTGAGGGATAAGAAAACAGAGGAAAATTGCTATGGCTTCTCTGAGTGTATGAGGCTGGGAAAAACACTGATTGACAATTGAAAACAATCATGACATGGCAAGAAAGCAAATTGTAAATATTCCACAGATGAAGCCTAAGCCACTTACATGAGAACCCTTGTGAGAAAAGTAACAAGTAATGAAGTACAAAGTGGCCCTGGATAACATCGTAGCAAAACGTAAGTAGCAAGTATTCTGATCGTAATAATATAGACAACAGGTTCCCTATATGAACATTTTCAAACAAAAGAGAGTCTACAGAACCTATAGAAGAGAATCCACCGATACCAAAATAAAATTAAGAAACGGCAAGGTTAAGTGTCATTGAGCTTTTTTTTAAAGATGGGATGCGTACATTTCAAATATATATATATATATATTTATTTATTTTTTTCAGGCACTGTCATGAAAATAAACTTACATTGATGGCGTCTGCTTAAAAATCTTAAGATCCCAAACATCTTGAGGCACGAAAAATGTATTTATTAGATCCTGGGAGAAAACAAGAACATTGGCAGAGCCATATCAAACAAAGGTATAATTGAAGAATCTATAGATACCTTTCTTTCAAGTCAAAAATTTTGAAGATTTCTTTCACTGCTTAAAGTGTCTCAGCAAATCAACAAGGAAACTGCTTATAATAAATCTGAGAAGCTGAGTCTAAAAGGACTTGTACCCACCTTTGACATGATGTTTCCAAGTAGTATAAATACAGCATCCACCTACATGGTTTTCACGAAGTGAATATGGGCAGACAATTAAGCTAGAAACAAGCTTCCAGAATAAATTGAAAATACTGAACATAATATACTATGAAGAGATCTACCAGATTGTTCAATAAAACAACAGCTGTTATGAGCATATTTTCATTTTCATCAACAAAACCCGCTACAAGTATCATAAAAGCAAAAGAAAAAAGGGAAAGAGCAGAGAAGTGCAAAAAAGTCCCCTCCATTAATCACAATAAAGGTACAACCATTAGTGATAACTACCAACAATATCCTGAATGCTCACACCATGATCAAGTATTCAACAATTAGCTCCGAGTAGAATGAAAATCAACATCGTGTAAGCATACCATTAGCTTCATACTTGAGAAGGTCAAATGCCGTCTTAATAACAGACCCTTATGAACAATTGCCTCAAGTTCAAGTTTGACAGTTTTCATCTATGTTGGATTTGTTATTCTTGTGATTTGTCTATACTTGTGTGAGGTGTGATTGAGTAATATTTTATACATTACTAGAACTCACCCAAAAGTTAAAGCTTTTGAGTTGAATGGTTTCCCCGCACATTTAACAAGAAAACAGCCACAAAATCATAATATGTCATCATTCGTTTTGACCTTAAGGATTGTGAAATTTCAACAATGCATCAAATGAAAAAAAATATCACAAATAGTTAGAATGAGACAATTTTTCCAAGATAGGCTGATAGATAACATCAAACCGCCAAAAAGAAGATGAAGAAACGTCACCAATAATAGATCTAGCAAAGATTGTGCAAATGATACTTACAACTGTACTTATATTACTGAATAATGGCAACCCATGCATTAGGCACTTCCATATCAAGCCCCAACCAGAGTGGAACTGCAAATTGACCAATCAACAAGTCACCCCAGATAACTAAAGAGATACACTTAAAATAAACCATACTAGTGGACCTAAAGAAGATATAAGCGGCCCGATAGGAAATTTACAGCAGAACTCTTTTAGTAAAGGATAACAATGTAAATACTGGAAACTTGCAAGGGGCTTGAATTTTAACAGGAGAGTTCACAAAGAATTATAGGAACTCATAGGAGAGAGCTGAAGTTATATCATTTTCCAGTAATTCTACGCCATCAAATCATCAGATGGGCACAAAAAACTCTTAGCACACCTCTTCATAGCTTTTCTAATGGGGTGTCAAGTTGGATGGGAAAACAATTCAAAGACGACAAACATTTCAATGTTCTTTTATCAGTCAGCTAAAAGAAATTTAAAATAATAATAGGAAACTAACAATCTAAGTTTTATTTGTTACATGTCAAAATCAAAAATTAACAAATGTTTGTTAGTTTCACTAAAAAGTTTGAAGAAATGACTGACCTGACTCTATATGGCAAACCTAACACACACTCTAGTTGAAAGACCAGTAAAATGTAGATCCAGTGCAATCAACTATATTGGAACACAGGGTGCACCCACTATAAGCCAAGTCAAGGCAAGGAGCTAAAGATGATTCAGAATGCTTTGACTTGATAACTTTTTTATAATTAAAGCACATTGTCAGAGACACAGAAGAAAGAGCGCAAGAAACTAGAAAAATTAAAGCATAGAGGAAAGAATAAAAACCTTGTTTGGCAAGGAAGAGGAGCCTGATGAAATGTCCGCTTTACAATCTGGAATCAGGAAAGTGGCAGAGAGAACCTGCAAACTCCTAACATAGCAAATAGATGCATGTTAGAACAAGGGTTGCAAAAGTAATAAAGGAAAGATAGCCAGAAATAAAAAACAAAACTAAAAGGAACATCTATTTCTTTTAAGAAAAAAAATAAACGTTATTAAAATGAATGATGAAACATGCAAGCATTAGATCGCTCACTTTTGGCCTTTTAACAAAGCACTTCCTTATCTTATGAAGACAAATAATAGAATAAAAACAAGCACAAATTGATTATGTTTATAAAGACCAGAGAACCAGACCTTATAGTCCATAGCAAACCATCATAAGTATGTGTCACATTTGCATCACTCACAATTCTGCAAAATAAGGTTCATAAATTCAACAAATACAGGTATAATAATCCTACCCAAAATCATTAGCAATCTGGTCTGGGTTTCACATAACTATCATTTGACATCATATTTAATGAGGATAAATGACACCAAGACTCGTCGTAGCTAATTTTACAATATTCCTTTGTCAAATAGATTAGCCTCATGGATCCCTACATTTTTCAAGTTGACAGTATAGATAGAAGTACCGACAGTTATAAAAACCTAATTCTAATCAACTTTTTTAGCAATACAAGCCGATAATAACAGATTTCCTTACTGATGAAAGTGAAATCAAACTCCATCAAATTTCAAAGACAAAACACTAAAACCACAGATGTCTTTAGTGGATTAAAGAACCAAAGAGACTTAGAAACAAATTCACAAAATAAGGCAGTATTTTAAGAACCAAGTAGGACAGACAGCCCTGGGACATTTAGCCTTCTAAAGAATGATAATAATCCACATGATTCAGACCTCAAAAATTAATCCACATGATTCAGACCTCAAAAAATAGCTAAATTGCATTTCTTCCTGCTAGGTTTCTGTTAAATGTCAAAATCAGAAACATTTATGTAATTCTATCGATAGGGACAGACAATTCACAAAGTTTTACACCAAATCACCCATAATCTAAAGTCAAAAATGCAACTCCAAGAATAGAGGATCCAGAATAATTAGAATGTCATCTAAAGTTTAATAAAAGAATTGTACATGGATCACAACACGGTCAGAACAGTAACTTGATAATAACTTCAAGCATTAACATTAATACTCAATCATTTAAAAATTGAAATGCAAGGTGTTAAAAGGTTAAAATTGACTAAAAGAATTTCAAGCAAATAGAAAACCTAACTTCTAACATTCATGCAAGTATGATTTATGGAAAAAGAGATAAACTACAAAAAACAACTTCAGGAGTTCCATGCGTTTTTCAATTTCAAATTTAACACTGAGTGAATATTGCAAAACCAAGACAAAGTACTGCAAGGTTATATCGAAATGAAGAGGCAATTACATCTTCCATTGCCACATTACAGCATCATTACCTCTCAAAACTTGAAGAAATTGCTTCAAACCAGTCTATGAAAAGATCCTTACTCATGCGAGTGTAGTAATCACGAACCAGAGAACAAAATGCAGCATTCCTGAAATGAAGCAAATGAATTTTGTCCTAATATAGCCGTAGTGAAGAAAAACAAAATAATAATAGGCCATAG
The DNA here is from genome assembly GCA_024678245.1 of Erythroxylum densum. Taxonomy (NCBI): domain Eukaryota; kingdom Viridiplantae; phylum Streptophyta; class Magnoliopsida; order Malpighiales; family Erythroxylaceae; genus Erythroxylum; species Erythroxylum densum. The sequence goes on from JANPWT010000006.1 coordinate 38,832,323, forward strand.
GACTCTGCAATATTGAGAAAAGTTATGTTAACTGGAAAGCCACTAAGATATGCATAAAACTGCTATCATTCCCTTCTTTAAATTTAATATTCTAGTCTAGAAAATGATCCAAAAATATATCCTTAACCCCTGTTCTCACTGTCGTTTGTTAGATAACAAGGAAACCAATAAAATACTAATAACAAATTAATGAACTTAAAAGTCTAAGGTATCTACAATTCAGAGAAAATTATTTACTTAAAGGTGAAAGGAAGGAATGTTTGACCAAAATTATAAGATAACAAGGAGTTCCAATGACTTCAACAATGAAATAAACAAGAGAAGTGAACAAGAAGAGAAAGAAACCAAACTCTGAAAATTGAAAAAAATGAAGGCAATGAGCACAGAATTATATCCACATATGCAATGCACCATAAAATACTTCTAAGATATGCCCAATAATTTCTCCTTTACATACATTCTTTTGATACAAAAGCCTTGCTTTCTGGACATAATCAAAATACTTGTCAAATTAAAGAGAAGAGCAGAGACAAGTACTACAGAGAGCATCATTTTGCTCATTCCCTAAAAAATGAAGAGCAATTTCATTAGTATGCCGACAAACCAAATAAGAATTTTGTACCAAGAGTAAAGTAAGCAACAAGGTCCAAGTGTTCTAACTTTGTCAAATATGGAAAAATAAGACCCACCATATCCCACCATTGTCCCATAGCAATACCCCAATCACCATATTCAAAGCGATAGACAAGGAAAGGTTTATATCAACCTATCTGTAGTAGGTTTCAACAAGTAGAAACTGATAGACATTAGTCAAAATAACCATATGCACTTGAAACATACCATAACCACTTCCCTCTCATAAGTGCTTCCTTTAAAAGGACACCAGCATGCTCCCTTCTAAGCCGTTTTTCCCTTGTTGGTGATTTAGCTGTATTAATACACGCCTAAGATAGTGACATCCCATCAAATGGTGAACCAAGTTTTTCTCGAAGAAAAACATAGTGCGAGTAAAATTTCAGAACTGCATCGTAAATGTTTACACCCCAGAGTACTCATATCCATTCATAATAATAGATACCTATTTATATGTAACAAAAATTCCTTCAAAAACAAAATGAGCAAAGCTAAGGCTCAAGAATTGGAGTTGCTATTTTAATTAATTTAACTGTAACAAAGATACACTAACCTTCTGACCACATATATCAGTTTTAACGTCCCTAACACACGTTATTCGGAAAAACCTACCAATTTTAATCAGCAATTTTCACATCAAAAGAACCATATTCTACAGCATCTTTAATTGCCAGTGAATGGAGGAAGTACCCGATAAAGTACTAAGGAAGCAAGCTCCACCAAGTTAACTTGTGAACCACTTAAACTTCCAATTTTATCATCCTTAGTTGCTTCTGTCCTGATCACAATTCAAAGCCCAGAGATGAAATTGTCAAGATCAACTCTGACAGTAAATAAACTAGGATAAAAAAAGAAAGAAAGAAAAGGCACTCACCAAGGAACACCAACACCAGTTAAACTGCTTTGATCTAGTTCCTTACATAGCACATCTAACAGTTGTTCTACCAAAGAACTTCCATCAGCAGCACCCTTTGTCAGATTTAGCTGCAGCCTTGCATAAATTATAAGTAGATCCTGAAAAAAGAAAAAAAAAAAAGGGACACATTTGAAAGAATGAAGCATAAAATGGAAAAAATGCAGTAATTTAGAATGCCAATCAACCTTAAACCCACGGTCACGAGTAGTGAGCCACCAACAAAATACAAATTGCCGTACAGCATTATGGATCTCCAAGGATAAATAGCCCAAATTCGGACCATCCTTCAACAAGTATGTATTAACACACTCAATGAGCTTTCGTGATATTTTTCCTTCGTCCCTGTACATGTTATAATAAGGGACACAGACTCGTTGATATTATGGTCAGTAAATAAGAGAACAAATAATGTTAACACCTAAATGGTAAAAAGAAGAAAATAGAATATCGTGAATCATTCTTGTACCTTGTAAAAGAAAAAATCTGAACAAAACCCTTAACAATACCCTCCCTAACATCATCTGGGAAATCCCCAGGAGGATGTTCCAAAAGTGCATGGAGCGTTAAGATACAGCGGAAGGCCTCCTCCTTTTGATTACAACGACTACTACTTTTCCCACCCAAACTTGTTTCTACCCTTTCTATGTACAAAAGCACCAAACCTTTGCCAAA
>JANPWT010000006.1:38861405-38872322 GCA_024678245.1 Erythroxylum densum
TCGTATCTGATTTGCTTCCGCTTTCGTTTTGCGATTCGATTTCGTTGATACTATTGGTTTCTGCATTCTCCTATTTGTGTTGCCTTCGGATTCGAATTATCCGATGTGCATTCGCTTTGTTTTCGATCGCCTTCGTTTCGTTTTTCGGTTGGGATCCGGCCTCCGGATCGGGTCCCAACAATTTTGGTATCATTGGAAACTTAAGACAAGGGAGAACACTTTTTTAGAAGAAAGAGTTATGTTAGAATATTCAAAGGTGCTTTTGACACTTAAGTATAAAAGACATAAGGCATTAAAGGAAGGATAAGGTGGAGTTTTATCAATCATTAAGGGTAAAATAGAAAGAAAGAAGTGTTGTTTCCTTCCTTAAAAGGGGAAAAAACGAAAATTGAAAAATAAGAAGGAGTGTCATGAAAAAGAGAGAGAAATACGAAGAGAAGGAGAGAAAGAAGAAAAAACAAACTAGGGTTTAACTTTTCTTAGTCTTCAAAAGAGATTTTAGAGTTTTTCAAAAAAGGAAAAAGGAAGAGGAAGAGAAGAGAAGAGTTTCCCTTTGAGCTAAAGATCCCTTCATTTGGTGAAGAATGAAGGTAAGATCATTTTAAATTTTTTAGATTTTTGAAAGGATTTTAGTTCATGGAGTTTAGAAAAGGCTTGGGTTTAAGTATTCTAGAACCAATTTTAGTGATTGTGTTTTGAAGAATTTTCAATTGAAAACTCTATTGAGTGAAATTTTTGTTATTGTATAAAGGGATCAAAAGAGGCAAGAGGAACAAGAGAAGAGACTTTTTGAGCAAGTTCATAATGAAGGAAATCAAGGTGGGTACATGTTTATAATAGAGTAGATAAGCCACTAATGTTTTCTTTAAATCAAAGAAATTTAATGTTTCCAATTGCTTCATAGGTGTTGCATTTATTACTATATGTTTGTTATATGAATTGTGTGATGATTTATGAAAAATTGTTTTTAAAATGATTCTTTGAAATGATGCATGATTATGAAACCATACTTTTGGAAATAGTTTTTAAGGTATAACAAGCATGTGAAAAGCAAGTTTTAAGAGAATGTGCCATTTTGGGCATCAATCTTACAAGATTTTGAAATCTATATGTTATGTGGGTTTGTGATAGTCCCTCAAGAACCGTCATGTGCACGTTGACCCAAGTATAGGCTTCTTCCGCCTGCCCGCTAATGATATGGAGTTCTCTCAAGGACTCCCTCAAGAATACACGACTACACAGGACTATTATATTAGAAATGTGTAGTGCGTCATATTTTTGGACTTACCCAAACCATTTGACATGCTTATGTGCTCATAACAAGTTTGATGCATTCATGTTTTGCAACTTGTGAATTTTGGCTAAAAGCCTAAGAAACATGTGTTTTAAGAACCATATGAAAATTTTCTATGACAAGTGAACGTTTTCAATAATTTTTGTTTATTTTTTCATTATAAATTGTTACCCACAAGCTGTCAAGCTCATCCCCTTTCTGTCTCCTCTTCAGATGATAGTTAAGAGATCAAGTGATTAATAACTTAAGGGAACTTCTGCAAATTTTGTTATTTGTATTTTGTAATAAGCCAATGACGTGACTTTTTGATATGTAAATAAAGTTTTTCAAATTTTGTTTCTTTAGAAATGAAATGATAGATTGAAGTAGTTTAGTTATGTATGTTCATATTGACTTCCTCATTATATGGTTGAGTTGGAGTAATAAGTTTGTTTTGATATTTGATTGTCGTGAGGCACGCCTCTCTTGTGGGATGATGCCTAATAAGGATTCATGAAAATAACCCTATAAATTTACGCTCACACTTCATGTTTTTGCAAGAGTTGGATTCCGACAAACAGTGCCCAATACTTTGTCAACTAAAAAAATTTACATGACAAGTGGTGCTCACTGTTGACTACCATTTGTAAACTACTTAGTCAGATTCTAATCTATATATATAATCCTCATAACATTATTCAACAATTATTTGTTAGTTGCCAATTTTATTTTGTTAGATTAGGCCAAATGTAATGTAATCTCTCTTTATGAATTAAAAAGACAAATTGACTATCAATTAATAATTCTAGAAAATTCCATCGAATACAGTTGAGTTCAACTAAAAAGGTAAATGTAGGTGTTATTAGCCTACGCATTAGCGTTGTTATTGATAAATACCTATAAAATGTAATATCATTGTGAGAGAGATGCATCAAGATCGTGATGAACTTTTGGCATAGATTTTCAAAAATAACGCTTCAATCATATAAATATATATTATCATGCTATCTGTTGATTATTTTGTTTCCTTTTCGTGATAATTGATGGAAATTTTGGGATGAGATCGTCTATACCGACTTTCCTGTGCTATCTCTGTGCCAAACCCTTTTATCCACTTATTTCATGTTGTCCCATTTATTTATTGTGAAATATGTGGATGGGAGGGGTTGGCACAGAGATGGCACAGAGAAGCCGGTACAGACGATCTTAAGCCGAAAATTTTAGTCTTCCTCATAATGATTATAACAATCTTTATGTTGTTTTAGTTAATCGAAAAGGTCAATGAAAACACTTGATTAGGGTTCGAAGCAAGGGCTCAGAGCTTAACAAACCTCATAAAGAGCACGGTAGGAATATCTCTGTTAACAAACCCAAAAAAGGACCACCAAATCTAAAATAAACATCTGGTTGTATACCTATTTCGATTCTCACGTGGATCCCGACTATTAAATTCTCATATTTATATATAATAGAGAGTTGGATTTAACAAAATAAAATTTTAATATTAAAAATATATTAAATTAATATTAAATAATAAGTATTTATCTACAAAAATAAATTTTAATTTATAAATATAAATTAATATTGAAATATTTATTATTTTAAAAATTGCACACAGTACATATTAGTATTACTCTATCGTACAAAAGAGGTATATTCACCGTAATTTCATTTTATATAATTAATTGTAGGAAAAATTAGAAATTAATACAAAACACGGAACACAAGAGGTAGCATCTTTCATTCTATTTATATATTATCGGCAGACAAAACGTCTTATCATCAGGTACGGGAAAAGAAGAGGAAGCAAACAGTCTTTCTCTAATTAACTTTCACAAAGGCTGGCCAAATTGGGCGTAATCAAGTGGACGTCAACATGCAAATCTCGGCAGGCGTCAACAACGTGGTTCGCATTTAGGGTTAGGCACTAGAAATCAAAATCGACGTGATGGCTCAGGGCTCCACCGGGTCCAGGACGACGCGCACGTCAATGGGCGACCTGAAACAACATGAATTTGACGCCCGTCGACTGCTTGATCGAAACAACTATTGCTGGAAGTAACTCAGCTCGATGTTGACGTGGAACTTAAAACGTGTTCAGACACGATAGAGGGAAACCAATTTTCCTGCCTGATTAATGCTATGTTAGGTATATCGGATATGGATTGTTTTGGGTTGAGTTCACATTAAGGTCTTACAAGGGGTTGAGTTCACATTTAAGGTCTTACAAGGGGTTGAGTTCACATTTAAGGTCTTACAAGGGGTTGAGTTCACACTTCAGATTAAGGTTTTTTTATCCCGGATCAAAAAGTACAGTCAAAAGTCGCTCATAACTAGACACACAGAGCATTAAGGAGGGGGATGACCTCTTCAAACCAAAATAGCAAAGGAAAACATCACGACAAAAGAATGGGAGGTAGGTGTGTGTGAAACTTACTTTTATATAACTGACTTGCTCAAATTACTATTATTTTTTACTTATCAATCAATCAAACATGTCTGCTACATTGAAAGTGATTTAACTTGAATGAAATCATTAAGACTCGTATGGTCAATCAAGTGATCCATCATTCACAACAAGGAATATATTGCTAGGCTTACTGTTCAAAAGTCTTCCATTATGGGATGGGACTAGGCCTTTATTAATGTAACAAAGTTTCGTATAATTGCATTAAGTCCCAACCATACTAGATACCAGAAGGTCGTCAAACCAAAAACATGTACAGATAAATACATATAATCACTAACTTCAACATATCGTTCTTGCTGAACCATCAACTGCAAACTAACAACTCTTAACTAAAAAAATTGGATGCTATTGAACGATCGTGAAAACTCGAATCCAACGAATGAACTTGTTCGGTCACACGGACTCATTTAAGTCTTATAAGAAAACGGCCGGCACCAATGAGACGGTGACCAATAAGACAACTATGTGTGATGTGTCGAAGGAAAAGATGACGCAAAGAGACAAGAAATGGACGCACGGTCGGGCTCTACAAATAACTGTAGGACCCAGCAGTGGATTGGCAGGGTGTTACTTCTCAGCAAAGCACCCATCAATGAAGAGTTAAGATAAGGTAAAGAACAAAACAAACAGGCCAAAGCGAGAGTTAGTGGGAAATAGAGATTAAATTATGGTAGGGTTCAAGATCCTGTCCACCGTCTCCAAAGATTCGTACACGAGAATTTGGGATAGTAGAGCTCAGAAGGTTGTTTGATTTGCTTTTGCTATATGTTTGCAATATTAGACCCCTCCGCCGCAGTCACCGTGGAAATTGTCGCGCATGCGTTCTCCCACAGATGCATATTGTTTATGCTATAACCTCACGAGTTCCTTTCCTTGGACTTGGACTTGTTCATTTATGCTGTTTTACTTCCACGCGTCTTTCTACGAGTGTGTACGCCACAACCATACCATGACTAGTAAAACATTTTACTCCAAGTCCAAGTTTCACATAATTTGTTCTCATACAACGCTAAACTGGGTTCGAGTACAACAGCTGTATATTTTAATGGAATATGATCTAGTCGCTAGTCACAAAATTAAAGAAACAATTGTTAAACGTTGAAACGTGGATTTCACGCTCCCTCATAGCTTGGTAGTAGAACTGGCGTGTCTTCAATGGGCAACCAGCGGCCGACAGGTCAGGAAGATGAATGTAGCCGTATCACCTACACGTAATGTTTCACATGCAAGTCCATCAGACAGTTGGATTCTCCTCGTTATCCTCTAATTTTTTATTCACCTAAAACCCCTATGGAGATCTCTAGTAGATCACGATATATATTAGCCAGGACAACGGTTGGATCAGGAGCCACTGGCAAAGGCATCATATTCTCAAGCCTTTTCAGGCAAAATATTAAGTGAACACTGAACAGAGATGGGTTGCTGTCGTTTGATCGCATCATTGCCATGCATGTGCCACTAAAGTTTACATGGATTATACAAGAACTGCTAGCGGGTGCCGCATAGGTAGGCCCCAAAAGTACCTAGCCCTATCCACTGCACCCATTACGAGGTCTAGTTGTTTGACCATTATGATGACAAAGGAGGCCACCATCAGAACATGATGACCGAGACAATATATCCTTCAATTTCAAGCCTGTGGTATACTTTGCGTCGGTTTGAAATTCGAATCCGAAGAAATTGCACCTCCCATGATATGGAAACCTTGGTGCACAAGGTTTTCTTGTGAACGGGTGTTTCTTTGTCTCCAGTATCTAGTTTCTTCTTATACAGTCTTGCTCGGAAAAGAGTAGTATCATTGATTTCAGGGTTTCGAGACAAAATTAACTTTCGAATATTGAAAAAATGGATCGATACAACTTTCGCTATACTTTTATTCGATGCATAAAAAGCGGAAAAAGCAACAACTTATTGATCAAATATATGAGAAAAAATAAAGATGCTGGAAGTCTTGCGACTCAATATTTTCCACAGTGGTAAGTAACTTCATCGCTTGGGAAAAGTACTAGCTAGTATTGGCTTTTGACACGAAGTATGAGTTCCTGTAGGATCTCTGATTGAATCAAGTTAAATATCAGTCAAGTAATGCATGCATGGGAAGAGAAGACACATAGATGGTATTAATTAATTGAATATTTGGAATTCCACTGCCTTTAACATCAGCATAATCTCAAATGTCATTGTCAGCACAAATAAGGGACTGGGACACAAAATCCTTATAGGTCCACCTGCATTATGTATCTATATAATTTAACCGTAGGTTGACAAGTCTTAGAGTTAGGTGTCGTCCTTCTGAGGGTCCTGATCAAAAGCAAACCCTATAAAAGTTCCATTCACATCCACTGCACTAACATGCAATAAGGCCCTTCTTTATTTGTCTCGTTTAAACACTAACATATCAGTAAATCCATCACAATAGGGAAAGGAGGATGTTTTTCGTGTAATTCATCATAGGCTGAAGGGCTAGCAAACACCAGGCAGTTAATTTATAGCCTAAAATGATGAGATATAAGCTGCTTCTTTTTGTGATGAAAATTTGAAGGACGCAAATCTTTGTACCTTTATCATTGAAACGATCATCTTATTCTGTACAGAAAAGGAAACAGACAACAATGATGACTGCATGGAATGATACACTAATAAGGACAGAGTCTGGTTTCTCCTCCTCCTAATAACAAGAATGAACTATCAAGTCATCGTAGTATCAGTGAAAGTTTATTCATCTGACAGTTTGTGCCTTTTGAATTGGGCCCCTGCCATTTGGGGTGTATGTCTTACGCTGTCTGCTCGTTAACCCCGTGGAATTGGGTTCTATTCTAAGCTTTCATAATCTCCTACCCTTCTTTAACCATTTAAACCAAGACACCGCTTAGCTACATTTAATATGCTGCGACTTATCTTCTTATAAATTGAGTTGGCGCAAAGGATTGAACTTGGTCAAATGGAAGGAAGCACGTGAGGGGCGCATGAGGCGAGGAATCGATGCTTTGCTTGTGGGAGGAGGGTGAGTGGGTCCACCCTGGGTCCCGCAGGTGGAGTGCTCCTTCGATATGCGTTCTTTATCGAAATCCCCGAAATCATTCTCGTCTCTTGTCTTTCTTTGTGTTAGCTTCTGTCACGTCATGCACAGACCTTAGCAGCTTAGCTAGTGTGAATACTACGCCGCGACGACGTGCCGACTTCCACGATCAACGGCTCTAAAACACCAGGGTCGCTGATGTAAGCGAAGTGGGGCCCTTGTCCTAACAGAAGACATAGACAGACATTGTAGGGCCCCACTTGGACTAAGCCCAAGACTGTGTATCTTAGTAGTACAAGCTGAGTCGCAGTCAGGAGAGTAACTTTTCTCGTCTTCTTATTAACAAGGCCATCCCACACCCTCCCATACATCACAAACTCACTAATTTCTGTTCTGTCCCTCTCCTTCTCTGCTTATCATTCACAGGCGGCCCACTTTCTCTTGCATGGTTACCGATAGATATATAAAGAGGAAAACTACGTGAAGTGATCAAGTGTGGTGTTTGAAAGGAAAGGCCGGGTTTGGTGTCTAGTTAGTGCTAAGAAAGCTGATAAGTTCTCTTTCCTTGCGTTTCATAATTGGTTGGTTCAGTACGTTATGGGTCTTACATCTCTACAAGTTTGCATGGACTCAGCCGATTGGCTTCAAGTATGTGATCCTTTTGCAGAATCTAACGCTGATACTACGTTTTTGCATTTTTTATATCCTGTTTTAGCGTGATTAAGTTTCATTTTCTGTGGTCACTTGGGGAATTGTAATAACAATGGGAAAAGTGGGTTTCTAGGGAGCTTAGTTTGAGCTATCCAGGAGGCTCTTAGCTTTATCTTATTCATATTAGAAACTAATGTTATTACATCATTTTGGATTGAGCAACAAAAAATGGTGATTTTGGAGGGGAATGTATGCCCGCTAACTAATTATCATCTCCAAGTAAATCAGAGTCTTTTAGTTTTCCATACTATGTCGTTGTCTGTTGTTCCCGAATTTGCAAAACCAATTACATCACAGATAGGTTCACGGGTCTTCTTTTCTTTTCGATTACTAGCATTATAGCATTCTTCTTTGTTGATATATATCAGGAAGTACTAGAGAGAATACAGTGAGTCTAGGATCCTGTAATCGTTGCTATCTTTGGCAAGTACAGAGAATTCCCCTTATTTAAGTCCCTTACATTTTCAGCCACTGTAGCCTTAATTCTAATACATTTCCCATGTTCCTTTTTTAATCTTCCGTGTGTCAGGGGACGATTCACGATGAGTCTGGAATGGATTCTTCTTCACCATCTGGAGACATGCTCACATGCTCGAGGCCTTTAATAGAGAGGAAGCTAAGGCCACCACAAGACCAAGCTCTCAAGTGTCCGAGGTGTGAGTCTACGCACACCAAGTTTTGCTACTACAACAACTACAGCCTCTCTCAGCCAAGATACTTTTGCAAGACTTGTAGGAGGTATTGGACCAAAGGGGGCACTCTAAGGAACATCCCTGTGGGTGGTGGCTGTAGGAAGAATAAGAAAGTAAGCAAAAAATCAAATGACCAATCTGTTAACCAAAACCACGGTTCAGCATCATCTTATCATCACCATAATCCAACTTATCTTCACCTTTCCTTTCCTGAGGTTCAACTATTACACCACAATAACATAATTCAGACACAAGGGGCACGCACAAACCCCAACTTCATCGAAGACGAGTATAACCTTGATATGCTTGATAACCCTAGACCAACTGACTTTATGGAGAGTAAGTTAGAGGCTATAGTGGGGAGCTCAACGAACTATGATTTCATGGGGAATGGTCACATTGCCATGGTAGGCCTTGGAGATACAAGTCATCATGGTTTACCGCCAAAGTTCCATGGAATTGACTCTCCATTTGGCATGTCAGCAATTGATGGCAATGGTGGAAATTTGATTGAAACTTGTCAAAGGCTAATTCTTCCATACGATCAAGGAAATGATGTTGATATGAAGCCCAACCCCAAACTCTTATCGCTTGAATGGCAAAACCAAGCACACTCTGATGGTGGCAAGGACTCTTTGGGATACCTAAACAATTTTGGGACATGGAGTAGCATGATCAATGGCTATGGATCGTCCACTTCCAATCAACTGGTATAGGAACTACTGCGAATAACAGCAAAGTTTGTGATCACCCAGAGTGATGATGATCAGCCAGAAACTCCGAAGTATATGCCTTTGATGGAAATGGTCTTCTTTTTCTTGCTTCTGTCTAAGAATGCAGTCTTCAAGTTTCATTCACTGGACAAGCAGAAGTGTGAATGAGAACTTTCGTAGACCACAAATGACTGCCTTAAATGCTTTTATCTCAGTGTTTGTTACTATATGTTGTCTACCTTGCTTCATATTTTCCTAATTTGGTATCTTTCGTGTTCACACATTCTAAGACTCAGGATTTTGTTGTAGTACCGCGAAAGATTACAGAATTAGTGCTTTTCATGGTGTAAACATGAGAAAATGTCGTACAAATCTTAACTCATTTCCGGTGAGTGATTAAGATATAATTTGAAAAGTGTTCTAAGCTTCCTATGCTGTCGAGAGTCACGTAATGTGTTTTGTACGTACTAGCCAAAAAATGGTACAAAGTTAGCCTTACAGGTATCGATCAGCGTGATTTTGCGCAATACCAAAAAAAAATGATTAAGATATAATTTGAAAAGTGTTCTAAGCTTCCTATGTTGTTGGGAGTCACATATTGTGTTTCATACCGTATCAGTCGAAAAACGGTACAAAATTAGCCTCATAGGTATCAATCGATATTGGCAATTTTGCGTAGTACCGGTCGGTACCGTAAATTTTACAAATTTGAAGGACCATTTTGTAGAAAAAAAAACTTAACCCCGACTCTGTTTGCAACTCTCTCATCTCTCCTACCGTCTCACATTTCTCTCTCACGTAGTCACTTTCTCTCTCGTTTATGCTCTCCGGTGACTCTCCCTCATCGTCTCTTCCTCACAGTCAAAGCTAGTTCTATCTCCACTCTCCTGTGCCCATCATGCCACCACCGGCCACCATCGGCCACCCACTGTCCTACCGCTCTTCATCCACCACCTCCAACTGTCCATTGTTGTGCCTAGTACGTGTACAGTGTAGAGTGCAACAAAATCCACAAATCTGAAATTTCAATTTTTAGATCCAGATCCAAACCTAACCCGACCTAAACAGAACCAAACCAACTTGACTTGTAATTACATTTTTTTTTATTTTTTTGGGTGTGTTTTTTTCCCCTTTGAATTGCAATTGCATTATATTTGTTGTGTATGTGTGTTTTATGATAGTTGAAATTGTTGAAATGTTAGAATTGTTTGTGTGAGTTGGTTCAATTTCAATGCAATTTATGCGTTATCATTTTGTAACGAAAATTAATGTATTGGAAAATATGGATTTGAAACTTGAAATTGTTTGTGTGAGGTAGTTCAATTTAATATAATTTCGACATTGTCAATTTATAAAGAAAATTAATGCATTGGAAAGTTTGGATTTGAAACTTAGAATTATTTTGTGAGTTGGCACTACAACAAAACTATGATTTTTGCGTCGTTTTTAAAGTAGACGTCGCCAATGGTGTGAGGATTTCGCGACGTCTGGTAAGACGTCATGAAAGATTCGTAGATTCTGCGACGTTGTATTCAGACGTCGCTAAAAAAAGAAGTTTTTGACGTCGTCTTAGTAGAAAGACGTGCCAAAATAGAAAACACGACGTTTGTTTGAATTAAACGTCGGGAAAGGCCAGGTCCACGTATTTAATTTATCCCCTTCCCCACCAAATGAGACGACGTCGTGTTGCCGCCCCCCATAACGACGTCGTCTCATCTTCTGTGTAAATGAAAATCAGAGGTTCATCTTCGTTCTCCCGCCCGCGCTTCGATCTGTGAATCAGTCTTCCTCCACCTTCCGTCTTCCTCCACCTTCCCTCTCTCATCCTGTGTAGCGCTTGGAATCTGTGGAGTTTGCGTCACCAGTTTTTGAGCTTCTGTCATTTACAGTCGGAGGGCATGTGCGTACTGGTTGAGGTAAGTCATCGAACGACTTTGCTTGCGATTAATGTGAGTCGATTGTAGTTGACGATTTAATCTGGGTTTAAGGTTGCTTAATCGTTTATTTTGATTATCTGTAACACAATGCATTTGGGTTTG
>JANPWT010000006.1:38873482-38885277 GCA_024678245.1 Erythroxylum densum
TTTTCATTTGCGGTCATACTCGAGCAGGTTGCTTGCTTCAAAATATAGACTTGATCCATTAGCCAACGCATAAAAGCGGATGTATCCTTAAGCAAGACTACATTTTTAAGTTGAGTTGTTGGTTGGAAGATCACTGGATCAGATTCTTGCTTACATATTTTTGTATTGCATATTTTAAGAATTGAGCGTTTAGTTTGGACCTTATAGTTGGATTGATTTTAGTCTTACTAATGGGATTTGTTTAATGCGTTGACCTTCCTTTGTTTAACAAAGTGATTCATGTTAATCATTATGTTTATTTTCAAACAAATTGATTTAACTCAGTTTATAGGATTATATTGTAGACATACAAGTAAACATGCTTCACTGATTGCAGAAAGAAACTGATTATATTGTTCATTACAATCTAATGTGGCAGATTAAATGGATTTGCCCAATAAGGTCAGTATCCATATTTGGTGGATTCCCAAGCATTACTTGTAAGAACTCATTCGTTCATTCTTGTTTTCATGCTAACAAATCAACCCAACTCAAATTATAGTTGGCTGTAGTGTTTATCATTCATGTTGTGCTTGATGAATGTAACAATTAAGAAATGATTCTTTTTCTTGTGAATAGGAAGGAAAGAAGATCACATATTAAGATTTGTTTGATATTTGTGGCCATTAATAATTTTATTCGAGTTTTTATCCATCATCTGCCAACTAAATTCTACAGTGATTTAACCATCCTTTGTTTTCTATGAAGTCTTAGTATTTAGATTTACAATCCTATTTTTCTATTCAGTTCTTACTTTCTCTTCGCCCCAACAAAATAGTAATGTTAGAATTTCTTGTTTATTGTGAAGGGAAACATGAAGGTTGAAGAAACTACAATGATTCTGTCCCTTCGTGAGAGGTACTGCTAGAACTATATTGCTTTTCCCTTTAAAGGTTTTAAAGGTAAAGGCAGTATGGTTTTTCAGTTGGTTTTTTAACTGGAGTGGAATACATTAATTGTAGTGTGTTTATATATTATATGAAGCATTAACTTGAAGTTGAAATGCAAGTGGGGTCAGTTGATCATACATGAAGTGGCTGCTGAGCTCTGCCCTGCCTCAGTCAACGTGACATTCTTCTAAATCAATGTGCTTTACTCTTTCACATCTTAATACTATTGGTTCATCTGTTGAATAATTCTTGTGAAAAGATTTAGAAATATCAATTAGGTAGTATGCTTTAACATGAATCTGAACTAAATGCAAGTCATTCATCTTGGAATGGTTGCTTCCTTTTTCATGCACGTTTCATTTGGCTATTCAGTTGTTTGGTTTTGACGTAAATTTCATGAATTTGCAGTCCTTGGAAGTATGTGGTGAAGGGTTGAGTGATGATAGCATCAAGAACATCAAAGATCTGTCTTCCCACGCACTGGTTAATCTGTCCCAGAACTACAACCTAATAGATAAAACCTTGGAATTTATATCTGATTTGTTCCTGTCTATTGCACTAGTTTCATAGATGATGATGATGAACAGATGCATGAGTCCCTGTCCTGTTGAAGTTTCTTCAATACTCTGCAGTGATGGACCTAGATGCCCTGTTTGATTATATTATGAGTAATAACAATGCTGTATTATAAGAGTCTTATAGACCTTTGCAAGTGCTTTGTTTGTTGCAAGGCATTCTTATGCGATGATTTCTTGGTCAACGAATCAATTTTCATTTATTACATTGAAAGTATTCAATGTCCTCATCTTTTAGCATCTTCTAATGTATATGCAAGGTTGACAAGATTGGTCTCTTTGAATATTTCAAATTCTTGTGTAACCTGCTCAGGTTTACAGCATCTGAAGCACATATTTTTGTTTTTATATGTAAACAGAGTGTGGAGCATCTGGCTGAAGGATGAACGATGGGGTCTAGTTTTTTTTGCTAAAAAGTCTATTTCATGTCACTTATGAAATATATCAATTACTTTCCTCTTAGCTTCAAGATGCAGAGATGATCCTGAGCCAAGTAAACTTCATATGATTTTGCAGGTTGAAACATGCAAGGAGTATTCCTGTTAGGCGGAAATCCCAGATTTTTGAGGTTGAGCAAAAAGGCTAAATTGGATACAGAGCCTATTTTTTGTGTAAATTACGGCCATAGCATATCTACTGACAAAAACGGAAGGAGCAGCATAGGCATAGGGTTATTCTTTTGTTCTTAACGTTGGCATAAGATTTTTTGTTTCTGCTTTTACTTTCCAGATGTTCATTCTCTCAACAATCTCCTATTTTTCTTCTTTCCCATGTCCATACCTTGATTTGTCTTTCAGTATGTAAATAGCCTGGAGAATGTTTATCAAATAAAGGAACGGTTTGTTTTTAAATGATCGATGTTGCTCAATGATGAGCGTGCAACTTCACTTTTGCATTTTGTAATTTGTCCTTATCTTAATTCGTCTTCTATAATTAGCTTCAGGGCTGGAGCTGAGGACCGGTTGAATGACCTGACCCTGAAATGAATAAGAGGAAGTTTCATGATGTTTAAAAAATATATTTGCTCAATGATAATATTTAAAAAATAATTATTAAAATTTAAAAATTATTAAATTAATATGATTTTCAAAAAAATGGAAAAAATAATAAAAACGTAGCGGAAGACATTTCGCGACGTTTTTTAAAACGTCGCGGAAGACATTCCGTGACGTTTCCATAAAAACGTCGCAGATTCCTTAACATTTTGTGACGTTTTAGACGTCACGGATTGTCTCACATTTTTGTGACGTTTTACAAAACGTCACGAAATGTCGGCATTTTTCGCAACGTTTTTCGTAAAACGTCGTGGAAAACTTTTGCCTACACCACATTTCGAGACGTTTTTTGTGAAGTTTTTTAAAACATCGCAAATGCTCTTCTGCGACGTTTTTAGGACCTTTTGTGACGTTTTTAAAACGACGCAAAAGGGCTTATTTTCTTGTAGTATAGGTCTACTGTGTTGAGACCATACTAGCTTGTACCAAGGAACATCCTGCAAAGGGGTCGCAAGAATTTGTAGGCTAAATCATTAGTATACTATTTTGTAGGGCTAGCTAGCCATTCCAGACAATTAGGTTGAGAACGAGACTTAAATTTGAAAATTTTTGACTTAATTCTAACTTAAAATTAATACAATTAACTCTTAAACAATAATATTTTGATACACTATTTAAGTAGAATAGTACCAAACAATCCAAGTCTAATAAAGTCTTAGGTGAGTCTCTGATAAAAAAAGAACATAATTTGACTTAACTTGATACCATTCTTAAAAAGAGACAAAATTATTATATAAAAAAAATCTAAGACTCAATGAATCAAGGAAAGAATAATATTTAATATTCATCTCAATCTTGAAGAGAATTTGTTGTGATTGTAAGTGTTTTTTTATATTGAATAGGTTATTTAATTTGGATTTGTTAATTCGTTAAGTGATTTATGCATATATATTATTAAGTATAAAAAATATCACACCTTTATGTGATTTAAGTGATTTCAGAAAGATATCTCAGCTTTAAAATTTTTGAAAATTTTAATTTTTCAAAAAATTCCTTTTTTCATAATTTGGTAAAAAATAATTGTAAAATACATATAACATTGGTAAGATGTTTTCTTGATATATTAATTGATATTATCTCATTTGTTTTGGATTTATTTTGATGCTTAAATATTAAAATTAATGTTTTTTTGTTTTAAGATATGAAAAGTAGATATTACATTAAATTGAGACATTATTGATGATAATCACGAATTTTGGATAAAGTGAAAAGATTGCTACAGTGGATAAGACCGATCGCTTAAAGAGTTGGGGTTTAGCTGCAAACTTCTTTCTATCCCTATCATATAGGAATTTGAATTTGAATTTGTTTTAGATAAACATATTTGCAAGGTAGAATTAGATTAGGATTAGATCAAAAAAATCTTATAAAAGGGGTGTTCCTCTCAACAGAATGAATAATTCTCTTCTTACTTTTCTCTCAATTCTTTATTTTTTCTCTAGTTTTGGTATTGGAGCAAAAGCTGTGTGACTAAACTTAATTATTTTTATTCAAGGAAATTCGAGACTCTAGTTGTAACTTTGTGAGATTTTGTGTTCTTGACTTTTATTTATGTTTTAATTCAAATATTTCTTGTTTTGATTTCTTATATTTGATAAATGATTAATATTGATTAATTTGACAATTTAGTTTAATGTTAATTATTATATCGCTATCCGTGAATTCAATAATCTATAATTGACATGAAGGATTGATACAAGTAGCAAATAGGTTGCTTATGAATTTGCATATTTAACTTATGATAAATAAGAAAATTAAGTTAAATAATTATAGTTATCTCGATTATTTAATTTAAGGTTTAATTTTTTTCACTACGCTTATTGCTATCATTTATTTGATATGGAATGTTATTACACCTAGTCAATGGATGGTAAGTTTTGATTTGGATGCTAAGTTTAAACCAATTAATTTAAGAAGATTTGAGACTTATTAGGATTGTCCTAATATGTTTCAGACTAACTACTTAAATTGCGACTTCTTTTTAAACCAATGATTAATGTTATAATTAGATGAGATCCTTCCCTTGAATCGAAGTTTAGTATTCTTAAATTTCTCACTTTTATATTTAGTTGATTTATTTTAATTTCTTTTTTAATTTCAGTTAATTAATTAATTAATCCAAAAGCCCCCATTTTATTTTATTACTTGAAATTAAAAATCTAGTGTTTAGTTCTATAGGGATTCGACCTGGTTCTATGATTACCATTAGAAGTTTGGAGAATCAAAATTATTTTGGGGGCTTCGACAATCCAACCAAAATTTGGCACTGTTGTTGGGGATTTATTTTAGTTTCTTTGTTTCTTTGTGTGTTTTTACAGTTATTACTAACCTCTTGTCTTGTATGACTCATGCTTAAATTACAATATAATCCACAATTTAAGAAGATAGCACGTCATTTGAGAAAAGAGACTAAGCAAGGAAGTGGTCATTCACCTTCAAAAGTATAAGCTGAAATAGATCTAACATTGGTGAAGACTCTAATTTTCAAGAAATGAAAGAAAAGATGACAAATTTTAACCCTAGAACGTTGAGGTAGTTAGCGGCACCGAATTTGAATCAACAACCTTTATGCTTACAATTTCTAGATGTTGAGGTAGATTTCGAATTGAAATCTGGTTTACTTCATTTGCTTCCTATTTTTTGTGATCTTGTAGGTGAAGATCCAGGTAAACACTTGAAGGAATTTCATGTTATCTGCTCTAAAATAAAGCCACAAGGGGTAACAAAAGAACAAATTAATCTCAGGACCCTTCCGTTATCATTGAAAGATAAGGCAAATGATTGACTATATTATCTCCCCCCAGCTTACTGACAACATGGAATGAGATGAAAATAATATTTATAAAGAAGTTGTCTCCAACATCACGAGCAATGAATATTAGAAAGGAGATATATAAGATAAGACAAATTACTAGAGAAACATTATATGAATATTGGGAAAGGTTAAAGGAATTATGTGTCAGCTGTCCACATCATTAGATTCCTGACCAACTCTTGATTCTGTACTTTTATGAAGGACTATTCCCAATGGATCAAAGTATGGTTGATGCAATTAGTGAAGGAGCTTTGGTAAATAGAACACCTGAGGCGGCCAACCAGATAATTGATATCAATTATGGCCAAAAATTCTCAATAATTTAGGACGATTATGGATGGAGTTGTTAAGGGTGTGAATGAGATCAATAACAGACATCTTTAGGATAAAGTTTCATATTTAACCACTCTAGTTTGTCAAATGACTATAGGTAAATTGCAATTAGTAAGAGTGTGCGAAATATGCTCATTCTTTGGACAACCTACAGATATGTGCCTTACATTGCAAAAAAATTCCTTACAAGAGGCTAATGCAATATGGCGATTTTCTAACCAACCTCAATGAAAATAGGACCCTTATTCCAATTATTATAATCTATGATGGAGGGATCATCCAAACTTGAGGATAGAAATCGAGGAGGAAAACAACAATATCAACCTAACAATTCTAAACAACATCAAGCCCCTACATATGTTGAACCTCAATCTTCAAATTTAGGTATGTCTTTAGATGAAAGTGTTAAAGCACTTGTTATTAATCCTCGACAATTTCAATAGGAAAAAAGGGTAAGCCTTCAAAACTTAGGAAATTAGATCACTCAATTAGCCACCTTTGTAAGTAAATTGGAAGCGCAAGCATCAGGAAAGTTACCCTCCTATATGGTCGTAAATCCTAAAGAGAATGCGAGTGTGATGACTTTAAGAAGTGGTAAAGAAATTCAATCTAGAACTTCTTTACCAAAGGAGGAAGAAAAGCACGATGATGGAGAAAAGAAGGAAGAATTTTTAATTCAAGAATCCATAGAGGAAAAAAAAGTTATTTATCTTCATCAATATCAATTAATGCACGTGTACCTCTTTTTCTTAGTAGGTTGGCTAAACCAAAAGAAGATAAGGATGAAAGAGAGATCCTAGAAACTTTCAAAAAAGTAGAAATCAATATATCACTTTTAAAATCTATCAAGCATGTTCTGAAATATGTTAAATTTTTGAAAGAGCTATGCACAAATAAAAGGAAGTTGAAGGACAAAGAGAGAATAATTTTAGGTAAGAATGTGTCAGTAGTGATACATAGAAAATTACCAAAAAAAATGCAAAGATCTAGGTATGTTTACACTTCTGTGTGTTATTAGTAATAAGAAAATTGAGTGTGTCATGCTAGACTTAGGTACATTTATTAATGACATGTCATACTCAATTTACCGAGCTTTAAATATGAATTCTTTGTAAGAAACTATTGTGATTATTCAACTAATTTGATCATTCGTATGTGCATCGTATTGGTATTATTGAGGATGTTTTAGTTCAAGTTAATGATTTGATATTCCCGGTGGCTTTTTACATCTTGAAAATGGATGAAGGTTGTGTTAAACATTCAACTTTGATTTTATTGAGTAGGCTATTTATGAAGACGTATAAGACAAAAATTAATGTGAATAAGGGTACTCTTTTGTTGAGTTTGATGGAGAGATAGTGAAGTTCAATATTTTTAAAGCAATGAAGTACCCGAATGATTTCAATTCATTTATCATATAGATATTGTGGATTCATTTGTGTAGGGTATGTTTAAAGAAGAAAGTGTTGAGTATGAGTTAGAGTTTAAAGTAAATCAGAAGTGAATGAGCAAGTTGATAAAACTTATGAAGTTGTAGAATCATTGTCAGCAATGCTAATAGATCCAAAGACTTTGAATGATGAACTTACTATAACTCACAAGAAAATATTATCTTCTGTGTTGCAGCCTCCAAAGATAGAATTCAAGGTGTTACCTGATCACTTAAAGTGTGTCTAATTAGTTGAAGGAGAGTCATTACCTACAATTATTTCAAAAAGGTTAACTATGGAGCAAGAGGAAGGGTTAGTAGCACTACTTAAGCAGTACAAAACTATAATTATATAGAAGTTTGAGAATGAAAAGTCAAGTCGAGCATAACAACATTAAAAAATTATGTTTTTTGGGAGACAACCTAAAATATGATAGTTTTTATTGATTTTGTTTTACTTATAAATAGTTTGCATTTGCTTGTTTTTGAAAAATAAGTTTATTGGCTTAAAGGAAAAAGGGGTCCTAAAATTTTAGATTACTAAATTTCATAAGGCGTGATCATGTCTTATGTAATTTAGTTGTCTAGAGTGAAGACCTTAAAATTCTAAAATACTAAATCTCATAAGGCGAGATCACACCTTATGTAATTTAGTGTCCTAGAATGAAAACCTTAAAATTTCATATTACTAAATCTCATAAGGCAAGATCTCGCCTTAAGTGATTTAATGTTTTGGAATGGAACCCCAAAATTTTCATAATAATAACATTCATAAGGTGTGATCTCATCTTATACATGTTAGTAGTATGATTGGTTTTCTAAACAAAGAACATATTTTTTAAAAAAATACAATTAAATAAAACAATTTTGAATTTTTTTCATCTTTTGATTTAAAAAAATTTAATGTGATATGTTTCTTTTTCAGCATCCAGCCCAAGTCTTGTCCCCAGTAGTCACACACTCCCCAACTAACCACTAAATGCACCTCTACCGACCAACACCCACTAGTATTATATTGATGTTCTATTTATTTCTCCTTCCTTTTATTAATTACTTTTAGTTTCTTTACTTTCATTTTAATTTTAATTATTATTAGGTTGTTTTCATTATTTTTTGGATCAATTTTTTGTTTACCCATCGGAAGCATGTTTAAGTAGCCAAAGGATGAGATAGATTAAGAAAGAAAAGAGACAATTTCGTTATATGTCACGTGATACCTCTATATCCACCGACACCATAGTACACCTCCTTTACGATGCTCACACCTCAAAGGAGTCTTCTATTTTATGCTTTATTTCTCTAATTATTTTTAGTGAGATGTAAGTATCTTATGCATACATTAAGGACAATGTATGATTTAGGTGTAGGGGAGCAAGATAATATATTATGATGAATGATGTGATTTTTGCTTGAACTCATGAATACTATGATTCACAAATTGATTATTTCGTATGATAGCCTCATAATTTTCTGATTTTTATTCACGAATAATCCTTAAGTTAAGATACATTTTTGGTTTAAGATCTAATGCAGACAAGCATGATTAGTGATTTCATTAAATTATTTGAAGTATCTCATTGATTTTGTTGAATGAAAGTATGGAAGACTTGATGCATTTTTTACACCTATGTAAGCTTTGAGCCTAAGAGCATACATATCTTTTTGTTGTGTGTTATTAAACATTGCTTGTTTATGCTAGAATTTGCCTTTGAATATGTGTTGAGACCATATTTTTTATCAATTTGTGTATAAATTTGATGAGGGCATTTAGGATAACTATTTTTGACCTAAACAAATGCACCTTACTTTTTATCTCTATAAAACAATTTAAGCCTTACTCTTTCTTTTTTTGCATAATAACCTTGCTACATGCCAAATTTACCCTTTTTTATTGATATCCTTAATAAATTTGAACCCCTAAATTGAAAGAATTGTGTTGAGCTTATTTGTATAAGATTTTGACTACTTCTGTAAAAAAGTAAATTAGATGATTCAAATTATATTGTTTTGATTTTTTATAGAATGAAGGAGAAGTATAAAAACAAAGAACAAAACAAAATCTCCTTTTTGATATTTTTTTATAAAAAAGACAAAAGAGATATTTGATACTTTTGTTATATTTAGTACTTAATTCGCTCCAAGTGCTTTCATGGGTGATAATTACCTTCATGTACTTAAAGGAGAAGAATTCAAATGAAAACTCAAAGTAAAACTTATTTTTGTAGAATTGGCAGCCTGAGCATTAGAGTTTTACATGGACATATCTGAGGCTTATAAGATCAAAATGAGGTGATTCAAAAGCTCAAATTCAAGCCAACATCTTAGGAAATAATTTCTATGCAAAACTCGAGGCTCAAAAGTGCTATTTGAGGGGCTGTTGAATTTTTGCTCCTTTATTTATTCCATATTGGTTAGGAAAAACAATTGGGGCAAGGCTCTTGCCTATATAAGGAGGTTGCTACTTCCTTAGTTACTCACCAATATAAAGCCAAAGATTTGTATGACAAATTTGACTCTAGTTAAATTCCTCTTTTGAGGTGAGAGTTGGAGAGCTTGTTTTGGGTATTTCTTTGTGAGTGTGTTGGTGTATTGGGAGATTGGGTGAGAGGAAAATTTGTGTGGTTGTAAGGATTTTTCACATAGTGGATTTTCTTCTCAGTGCCTGTGGTTTTTTTTTATTTGGGAGTTTCCACGTAAATTCTCTTGTATTATTATTATTTCTTTATTTTCTGATATTTTTGTCTATAAAATATCATTGGGTGTGGGTTCGAGAGGTCTAAATTCCCAACAGGGGCTAATAAGGTTGAGAACGAGACATGAATTCTGTCTCGGCCTAATTTGAAGTCTGACCTTCCCTTGGTTTTAGGCCCATAACTTTCGCTACAATGCTTTATTTTAAGCAAACAAGGATCCGTTGGAAATTTGAGAAATGGAACTACAATTTATATTAAGACATCATGACCTAAATATGAAGATATAGAGATCGAAAACCTGAAGGAATGCACTATCAAGCATTTGTATGTGCAGTTCTGCACGGCTATGCACTTTTGCAATTTCAGACAATTTTGGCTATGCACGGTCTGATGCACAGCAGTGTAAGAGGTAGTGCATCTCTCCAAAATCCTAAATTTTGTGATAAAAAGATCTTTTCGGACAAATTGAACGGAGGCAGTCAGATGAGACGTTGGGAGGTGATTTCTAGACGTGGAGTCTTTCTTAATAAGCAATTTTGGTCCAAAGAAGTAGAAAATACGAAGAAATCATTGAAAGATCTATCAAATTATAATATCAAGCCTTTATATCTTAAGAACATTTGATAAAAGAAAATCAAGAATATTTAGAATTATGAATCCAATGTTTTTTATTAGTATTTCTGTTTATGTATTTTGATTTCGTGTTTAATAATGGGTAACTAAATGTCCAATTAGTATTTAAGTTAGGTTGTTTGATATTGTGATCTGATTATGAGTTTTATTTATGTTCTAATATCTTGAGAATATTAGATCCTAATATGATTTCAAAAGTAGAGATTGAGAAATCCTAGTGTTAATATATTTACCATAATTAGAAGGAGTTGATTGCAACTCTATAATTAGTTATTAGTAAACTCAAGGTCAATGATTAACATACCATAGGAGTCTCCACAATCTAATATATCAACAAACAGTTGCATGATAAAAGATTAATTTATTAAGGGTTTAAGGGGATTCAAACCAAGATACTAATTTTTTATAACGATAGTTTTCTAAGTGAATTACGCTATCCTTGCATTCATTATCGTTTCCTATTCCTTTAATTGTTATATTTTTTTTAGTTTCTTTTAAGTAAAAAATTAAAATTAATCTTTAGGCTAAATAATAGGGGAAGAGTAATTACTAGTATTAATCATTTTTTAGGGATCGACCCGTACTTGTCAGTACTAGCTATAGCTACACCATGCACTTGCGATTATTACAATATTGACTATCATGAAAAAATTCAACCTGATTTCCTTCAATTTATTTAGCCAAAAAGCTTCTTTTTGTCATATCTTACCTAGGCCAAGTTATAACTCTTATTAAGACCCTTTGATTTATGCATTAAGTTTATTTTTGTTTAGTGGTGGAGATATGATTCTTGAGCAAGCCTATAAATATAACTCGCTATCTTTTGATTTGAGAGTTTAATGAACCCAAAACATTTTGAGTGTATAGAGTGAAATCTTTGAGAGGGTGTCAAGTTTTGTTTCATTTAATTTCGATGGAATTCATAAGATGATATGTTTTAACAATATGTCATATGAGTGTTTATTTTCTCGATTTTTATTTTATCTTAAAACTCCAATGTGAATTAACTTTTGGATATTTCTGGATAAAATGAAAGGAGATGAGAGGTTGTTATGAAGATAATTAAGGGGTACTTGGCTTATGGGTTTGGGAAGGGGTATGGGTAAAGAAGAAAAAGTGAGTGGTTAGTTGTTGATTATCATTATAGAAGCAATAGTTTAATATCCTACTTTCCTTAATAGTGGCTCTTTTTTAAAAAATATTTTTAATACTAATTAATTCAATACAATTAATTGATTAAAATATAATCAATTAATTAAAATATCACTAATTAGGATAAAATTAATTAAAAATTAATTAATTACATTATAATTAATAAATATAATTAATTGAT
>JANPWT010000006.1:38897966-38913186 GCA_024678245.1 Erythroxylum densum
AAAAAATGAAAATTTGATGTAGCTATTATTGATTTTAATATCTCTTTTATATAAAAACTACATAAAGAAGAATTAACTATCAGTAATTTTCTAATAAACTAGCTACCTATAACTTCTTTAACAACTAATAAAGTAGTAGTTACAGCTGAGAACTTAGAGATAGTTAAGTGATAACTTAAATACTATTCTATATATTTACATCCCCCCTTCATATTGGAGGTTGATGAAAATCAACCAATATTGAATACAGGAACTGTGAGAGGTTTAGTAAATGAATCTACTAGTTGTAGTGTAGACGGAACATGCATAGTTTGAATGAAACCTTGCTTGAGCTTTTCTTGAACCAAATGACAGTCAATGTCAAGATGTTTTGTTTTCATAGAATAGGGGATTAGCAACTATATGTTATGTTACTTGATTTTCATAAAGCAAAGTAATTGGCAGCTGAAGTGAAATAATAAAATCCTCCAGCAAATAAGTGAGCCACTATAGTTTTGCAAACTATTATAGCCATGCTTTTGTACTCTACTTTTATAGAGAACCCTGATATAGTAGTTTGCTTCTTGGTGTTCTAAGAGATAAAAGATGAGCCAAGAAAAATGTAGTAACCTATGATAGAATTACAAGTGGAAAGGCATGTAGCCTAATCACAGTTACTAGTTTAGCAACAGGAGAATAACTATCAATATAATCAAGGCCTTCATTTTGGTTGTACCGTTTAGTATCTAATCTCACTTTATATCTATCCGCGCTTCCATCATTTCTAAATTTTACCATATAAACCCATTTAGAACCAATAACTTTCTTTTTTGGAGGTAAGGAAGTTAGCAGCCATATATGGGTCCCATTTGACAAATGGCTTATCAACCATTTTTTAGATTATTAAAAGATTTTAAATATTTGAAATAGTCAAACATCTAATAGAGATGTTTGGTAATCATTTGATTAAGTTGGTTGATTGAACCAAATCAGCTAATTTTTAAAAAGTTACTGAGAGTAACATTTTGGTCTTCAACTTACTAACATTATGTGTTAATGAAAATTGTGCCCACTCTTTACTAAGTAAACTACCATCAATTATCACATTGTATTATAGAATTTAAGTTATTTGGTGTGTGCACGTCCAAGGTCTTCTTTATGTTACAATGTTCAAGCCACTGTCAATAGCCATTGCAGTTATATATAAACAAATAATAATTGAAAAACATATTTTAAAATATAATAGTTTAAATAAAAATATATTACAATAAAATTTTATATAATTTTTTAATAATATTCACAAGTTAATTTTATTACTCATTTGAAACTAAAAGATCAAATAATTTTAAATTAACTAATTAATGAAAATATATCGATGATAAAAATATTTATATATTTATTTTGTAAAATTAAATATCTAAAATCTAAATTTTTATGAGAATATTTAAAGAAATACTAAGATATAATACTTATTTTCTTATAATTCATTTTTATAGTCATGTCCTTATAAGTTATTTTATATATAAACAGCTAATACTAAATAGTTAATTTTACCAAACATCTTTAATAAATAGCTTATGTTATCTGCTAGTCACATGAAGAAGTATTTATGTTTGAGACATAATTTTTTTAGTTTTGTAGACTGATACTTGATTCTAGTGCTTTGTTTGGTGGGTAACTTAGGTAGAGGAGGCTGAGGATGAGTTGGGGTAGGTTCAAAATTTGGCTCTTCAACTGGTTGTATGGTAACCTTTGTATCATCTATATGTGGTATCGATAAAGGGTAATAGAAGTCATTAGGAAGTGTTGAAAAAGATTCAATATGAGGAATTAATGGAAGAGGAGTTGTATTATTATGTGGTGTGATATTGTTATTGATTTAGGCATAGGGATACACAGATTCATAAAATATGACTTCTTTTGATCTTAATGCCGGATAAGTTAGTAAGTTTGTGAACTAAAAGTAAGTTGAATTTAAAGCTTGATATATGAAGAGCAGTGATAAGTGTAAGGGTGGAATTTATGGTTATATTGCCTATGTGATGAACCAGTGACTTATCCATTAGGCAAGAAAATCTGTGCATATTCTTTTAGGGTTTTAGATTGATCAAAGAGGTTAAAGTCTGATGTCATGTAGTTGAGGCTCCTATATCAAATATATATGAACCAGGTTCAACAAAATTAATTGAATTGAAAGAAAATTTAATTATAGAACTTGTAAAGTCTACTAAATGAGTAAAATTGATTTGGTGACTACCCTTACCAATATTCATCACTTTCATGTTTTTTATAACCTCTTACTAGATAACATTGGTGATTTCTACAGTCTATCGAGGTGTCTTTTGGATAGTATTAGATTTATCAGCTCCTTCAAACAACATGCTAGCAATAGTAGCCATCATTCTTAGTTGTTTCTTTTTCTTAGTTTTTTTCTTTTCTTTTTGTTCCTTGTTGCCTTTAGACTACTCTAGATATTCATGTAATTTGAAGCAGGTTTCTTTCAGATGTCGCTCTATGTTGCAGTAATCGCATAATCTATCTTTCTTCGCTTCTCTTTTCTTATCACACTATTGATTTCTTTCTTTGTTGTATTCTTTTCCACTTTCCTTCTTGAAATCGTGTCCTCTAGCCAACACAGCATTATGCTATGAGATATCCTCCATAGCATGTGTTTCCTTCTACTTCCTTCTACTTCTTAACCCTTAATATCATTGAATAGGCTTCATTCACACTAGGAACATGATTCATTAGACGAATTTGATTTTTAATATGATCGACAGAATCATTTAGAACCATCAAGAACTAAATCAATCTACTCATCTGATTTATATCACTCGTGGCCTTTGATGAACCATATATACATTATGGAATTGGCAACAAACAACTTAGCTCATCCTGCAATTTCTTTAACCTTATCTAACTTCTAGCAACGTTCATGTTTCCATGACAAATCATATTTTTCTCCTTGTGAATTTGACATATCATAGGCCTATTGCTTTCTCCAAATCTCTCCTGTAATTCATCACATAGTTCTTTTAGTATTTCTTGCATAAATAGGCATCAACTTACTCTTTGGAAATGGAGTTGAATATCCATGATGATTGAAGCTGTGAATGATCTTTAGTGATTTGGCTTTTGTACTGTTATCTTGCTTCATTACTATGATCATTTTTTTCCATGATTAGCATTGACTTGTAGTAGTAAAATGTGTATTTTATTAGCAACTAGTGATCATATAGCTCTGATACCATGAATAGATTTATCTAGATGAAACAAAAATGAAAAGTTGTTATTTTTTATTGATGTTAATATCTCTTATATATACAAACCATAATGAAGAAGAATTAACTGATAGTAATTTGCTAACAAACTAACTACCTACAACTGATAATTGCTATAACAACTAATAGAGTTGTAGTTACAACTGAGAGCTAAGTGGGAGTTAAGTGTAACTTAGATACTATTCTATATATTTACATTCACAAATAAAGATATCACCTTAAGTAAAAAGTTTGCTCCAACCACAAGACAATCCATTTCATCTTCTTTGTCAAGACTAACCCCAAGCCTTTCTTTGAAAATGTATGCCCGACAACCTGTGGCCTTTTAAGAAGATTTTGTCAATAATAGTACATATTAACATTGTATGAACATAATTGCATAAATTAAAGGTAGAAGTTTCATAAAAACAATTTGCTTCCCTTTAAAATTGATGATGTTATATGTCACTTATGAAACAAAGAGTATAAAGATCTTTTAATTTATGTTCGAGATACATAAATATCCTAATTACTTAACTAATAATTATATAAGTGCAAAAATGGGATCCTTATAATTAAGCTATACACAATCTACAACTATACAAATTGCATGTAATTTGTAATATACGATTGTAGCATTCCCCCTAAATCTGAAATATAGATAGTAATTATAACCAACTTATTACAATATATAATTGATCTAAGTTATATTAGAGACTTTGTAGAAATATCTCTAAGTTCTCTAATTTTCATTTTTTTTTGTAGAGATCAAATTTTGTTACACTTCTTCACAAACAAAATGACAATCAATCTCTGTTCATTTATGAAACATAAAAGTAGAAGCAATATGTAAAGTAGTTTAGTTATTACACCAGAATTTTTTTGGTATTGAGTCTTTAAGATCAATTTCACTTAAGAGCTTATGTATACATATCATAAAGTGATTGTTTCGTAGCTCTATATTTAGATTCTACACTTGACTTGCACACAACATTTGGCTTATTACCTTTCTATGAGACTAAATTTCCTCCAATAGAGACATAGTAGCCAATAGTTGATTTTTGATCAATCTTGGAACTTGCCTAATATGATATGAGAAACACTTGATATGTGTATGCCCATGACTTTCATACAATATCCCTTGTCCGAAAAATCCCTTTAAGTAACATAGGATCTATTGTAGAACAACCAAATTATGAAAGCTTGGGGAAGAAAATAATTAACTTACAATACTGACAAATTATGCCATATCCAGATGAATTATTATAAGATAGTTCAATTTTATAATCAATCTTCTATATTTATCATAATCTTCAAATAAGTTTTCATCTTTGTAAAGTTGTAAATTAGGATGCACCATAACATAGTTTAGCCCTTGAATTTTGGTCTTAAATCTTGTCATCTCTATTCTCAAAAAATATTTTAAAATTCCTAAATCTTTTGTATGAAATTGTGGAGAAAGGACTTTAGAGATGAAATGCCCATAGTATCACTTCCAATAATGATAATATCATCCTTATACACAATCAGGAGAATGGCACCAGATTTAGAATGTTTATAGAAAAATGAGT
The DNA here is from genome assembly GCA_024678245.1 of Erythroxylum densum. NCBI lineage: Eukaryota > Viridiplantae > Streptophyta > Magnoliopsida > Malpighiales > Erythroxylaceae > Erythroxylum > Erythroxylum densum. The sequence continues at coordinate 38,902,777 of JANPWT010000006.1, forward strand.
GGTTAAACTTACTCTTATTCATGCTAAACCTTTCCATTGCATGAATAAATTTTTTAAACCAAACATGAGGGCTCTATTTGGAACCATATAAGGTCTTTCAAACATGGAAAAATTTCTAAACTCCCCCTAAGTAACAATATTGAATGGTTACTCCATATACACTTCTTCATTAATGTCACTATGTAAAAAGACATTTTTATGTCTAACTTATGTAAGGGCCAATTATGAATAGTTGACATAGAAATCAATAGGTGAATAGAGGTTAATTTAGAAAAATGAGAGAAAGTGTCATAATAATTCACACCATAATTATGAGCATAGCCTTTTTCACAATTTGTAATTTAAGTCAAGTCACTAATCCATCATAATTGACTTTGACTGTAAACATTTATTTGTATTCAATTGTTTTCTTTCCTATAAGGAAGTTCATTAAATCTCATGTACTATTAGCATCTAAAACATTCATCTCCTCTATCATAGTATCATGACAACTAGGATGAGTAAACCTTTATGAACAATTTTTGAATGACCCACAAAAGCAAGGGAGACAATAAAAGAATAACAAGAGGAAGACAAGTGAGCATAAGAAACAAAAGATGAAATAAGATAAGTACTTTAATGTTTACTTTTGCAAAGGGCAATATCGAGATCAGGATCATCAATTGTTGGAGTTGATGTTGAAGAAGAAATATGTATCGAACTTGTATACGGGTAATCTAATATGTAATAGGCTAAGTGAATACATGGTATTGGTGGTGGTTTAAGAATATTAGATGTAGAAGTAACATCAATGGCCTAATATGTGATATTGTAAGCCAACAAATCATCATCCTCCTTTTAAAAAATCGAAGAAGTAATAAAGAAAATAATATGTTCCAAAAAAGTAACATTAGTTAACATAAGTTACTTATTAAGAAATTAACATTAATACCTCTTTTATAGATGAGAGTAGCCTAAGAGAACACATCTTACATATTTGAGATTTAACTTAGTTATTTGGGGACGACAACACTAACAAAATAAGTACTAGCAAATATTCGAGATTGTATAAGAAACCAGTAAAGTACCAAATGAAGTTGTATTATGATAACAAAGTACCTATCAATATTTCCAACAATATAGTTCAACATGATTGAACAAAGCATATGGAGATTGATAGACATTTTATAAAAGAAAAACTTGAAATTGGACTCATTTGTATACCATTTGTACTTACAACACAAGTTATTGATAGCTTTACCAAAGGGCTACTAAGACAAAATTTTGATTTTTTTTAAGTAAGTTGATCATGATCAATATCTATGCACCAACTTGATGGAGAGTGTTAAAATTATGGAAATAATCAGCTAATTATCTTTGATATTATAAAAATAATCAGCCAGTTATCCCTAGAGATAATTAACTGATTCTCTATAGATAATTAGTTAACATTCAATTAATATATGAATTAATGACATTTTATTACTTAGAGAATAACTAGTTTCTTTTTTATTTAAGGAGATGATTAGGCTACATTGTCCTATATATTCCTTATACTATTCACAAAATAAAGAAATAATTCTTCCTTTATAAGGAAAAATATAACGTATACTAATCCTTTGACGTTCAGTTAATGTCCAGTCTTAATGGAACAATGACCAAGAACAATATAGGGATACTATATAAATGCAAAATAAATTTCGTAATTATAATCTTATCATAATTTCTTTTGCAATGTATAAGTATTCTATAGTATTTATCATATATAACCAATTATGTACAAGATAAAGAATACATTTAAATTATTCTATCACTAAACTAAAACTAACCGATTGATTGTAGGATATAAACTAATAGTTTTCACCATTCATCCTGTGTTAGTGCTTAACCTTTTTCGATTGTCATCAAAATTTAAAAAAATTATTGATTCATTAAACTCACTCTAAATCTTGTTTAAGATTAAGTTTATGAAATATAAGAACATTAAAATGTCAAAACTAAAGTTTTATTTTTTATAAGTTTAAATAGGTGAGTGGTTTATTTTTTAATTTAATCCTCAAATTTTTAAAATAATAATTTGCATTTTGTACTTGAAAGTGTTAATACGATCCACCTTATTATTCTAAATGATTAAAAATATTACTATAAAAATTTGAAACATCATTGTATGAACTATGAATGTTGAATGATGGCCAAACTGAAAATAATACATAAAAATATAGTATAATACTATTTTTTGTCAAGATCAAATATGATATTATTCCTTAACTTCAAGTTTATTGTTATATATTTTAATCATAACTGAATCTTATTTATGTTAAGATTTTACAAAGTTTCGTGACAATAAAGTAGGTTATATGCAAATTATAATATTATAAATTTTAAAGAATAATTTAAAAAATGTTATATTATAAAATGATCTACTATAAAATCTGTAATCACAAATTTTTAATAAAAGGTTACATACTAAATAAAATCATCTATATTAACAAATTTTGCTAAGAATTAACTAATTATGTAACTTAATTAGTCAAATTATCAATATAATTGAGAAATAAATTTGCGGTCCTTTCAAGTAAAAGACACTGGCCCACATCTATTTGATAGTTAAGGGTGTTAGTAGAGTATAAATAACTATAATATTTCTTTTATTAACAGTAGTATGTCATATGATATCATACCCCACTGGGTTGAAATTGCAGAGAAGAAACTTAATTTCATTAAAACTAAATTATAAAATGTGATAATTTGCTGACGAAAAAAATTAAGAAATAACTATAATCGAGCTCCTAATTTGGAGTGAGAGAGCTAAGTAAGAACTTGATACTTTATATTATTAATAAAAATAAAATATTTCATTGAAATCTACAGTTGAATTGGACTTGAAAGACATTAAGAGTCCGCCAGAAGTATACCTAAGAAGTTCAATGATAAGTATCCCATTGCAATATAAATGCAAACATTAAAATTGATATATGTTACTAAGGTTAAAGGTTAACTAACTTGTATCTAAGAAGCTTTAACTAAAGAAGAAGAATTTAATATGAACTATTATATATTGTATTGAGTATCAGTACACCTGTATATATAGAGGTATGGTTGGTTCTGAGATCCTAACTTATAGGATTGTCGAGATCGTATAACAAATAATGTACACATCTAACAAAACTAACAATCTTATCAAAGACTTGGTGTTCAACTTTTATCTCTATCACAACTCATATCTCTATCATGCCCCTACAAGATGAAGTGTCGAGGAGAAACTTTCATCTTGGATCGAAGAATCTCAAACTGAACACGATACAATGGTTTAGTGAGAGCATTTGCAGTCTGATCTGTCATGGAAATATGAGAGACCTAGACATGTTGCAATCGTACTTGTTCTTGGACAAAATGATAGTCAAGTGCTAGATGTTTCATGCGTGAGTGATAGATAGGATTGGAAAAAATATAAGTAGCACTGGCATTGTCACAGTAAATATGTGGAATGACAGATGAGGATATATGGAGCTCAGTAAAAAGATTTCACAGACACATAACTTTTGCCATTGTATTAGCAACCGCACAATATTCAGCTTCTATTGACGAGCGTGCAACTGTCTACTGATGTTTAGAGTACCGGGAAATAGGATTGTTCCCAGGATAAACCACATAGACAGAGGTAGATATCCGAGAGTCGAAGTTACACCCTAGTTGGCATCATTGAAAGCCACCAAATTGAGATCAGGTGATCTAGTTAGAAGTAACCCAAAATTATGTGTATGTTTAAGATACTGAAGTGTTTTCTTGAGTTGACAAAAATGAGTATCTATCGGCCGATGCATAAATTGTGATAGTTTATTTATTGCAAAACTGAGATCCGAACGTGTCAGTGTGATATACTGAAGTGCTCCTAAAATACTTCGAAACAAAGTCCCATTAACAGAAGCAGTGCCTTCATCAAGCTTTAATGTAGTCAAAGTGCAAGAGGAGTTCTGTAAGGTTTGGCATCAACCATATCAAATTTACAAAGTAAATCATGAATGTACTGTTGTTGAGAAAGAAACAGCCCGGTTGAAGTTGGTATGAACTCAATTCCCAGAAAATAACTCAGTGGACCAAGATTCTTAAGAGAAAACCAAGATGATAGAGCATCTATGAATTTTTGAAGAGCAGCCGAGGAGTTAATCGTGAGCAAAAGATCGTCCATATAGACTAAGAAGTACACAGTTATCCCTATGTCGATGATAAAAAAAGAGAGAGGAATCAAAAATACTAGTGAGGAAACCATATTATAGTAGGAATTGTCGCAGCTCATTGTACCACACTCTTAGTGCCTGTTTGAGACTATATATCGCTTTCAGAAGCCTACAGACATGAGATGGCAGATCTGGATGTACAAAGCTTGGAGATTGTTTCATGTAAACTATCTCTAGAAGATGCCCTTGTAAAAAGGCATTGTTAACATCCATTTGATGTAGTGACCATTGATTTGTTAAAGCAACAATAAGGACAACTTTGATGGTAGGATGTTTGACAACTGGAGAGAAGATCTCTTTGTAGTCAATTCTAGGAGTCTGACTAAAACCTCGAGCAAGCAAATGAGATTTGTACTTATTAATGGACCCATCAAGTTGGCATTTTATGAAAAAATCCATTTACACCTAACATTGTTTGAGCCTCTGTGGCTGGAACCAGATCCCATGTACCATTTCTAACCAAAGCATTGAATTTTGCTATAGTCGAAGCCCTCCAATGAGGTGAGTGAAGAGTTTCAGTGATCGTGCGAGGCTCTTCTATATTGGGTAGCAGGTATTTGCTAATAGTGTAGACTTTCAGTTTAAAAATGTTGTTTTGAGCTCTAATCCGCATAGAGTGAGTACGAAGCAGAGCTAGTGGTGGATTTGGCCGCTGCGTTGGTTCAGATTGTGAAGTCTCAGCAAACTCAGGAAATGACAGCAACGGTATCGCAGGAGCTAGCGGAATGAGTTGATATGGTGGAGCAGGTACAATGGTTTGGGGTGATTGAGATGGAGTGGAAGGTACAGACAAGGACTTGTACATGAATTGATCATCAAAGAACCTAACATGACAAGAAGTGTATAGTTTGTGGGTATGCGGATCTAGACAAAGATATGCAAACTGAGTAAGTGAGTAGCCTACAAAAATACATGGAAGGAACTAAGGTGGAAGTTTATGATCAGTGTATGATCGTAACTAAGGAAAACACAAACACCCAAATGACTGTAGGTGCTTATAGGTAGGTGATTGACGATGCAAAGACTCATAAGGGATTTTCATTAACAGAGTGGGAGTGGGCATACGATTAATAAATAGATAGCTGCGAGAACAACAAAGGACCAGAAGGTAAGAGGTAGGTTACTAAAATGCAGTAACGACCTGGTTGTTTCGATTATATTCTAATGACGACTTTCAACCATGCCATTGAGTTCCAGAGCATGTGGTGGGGTAGTAAAATGAGAGATGCCATGTTAGGAAATAAATGGACCAAGTTTGATGAATTCGCCACTGTTGTTGGAGTAACTTAATTTTGAAACCAAAATAATTTTTAACAAAAGTTTGGAATTCCTGAAAGATATAAAAAAACATCAAATTTATTTCGAAGAGGATAAAACCAAATGTATTTGGAAAAACGATCAATGAAAATTACATAAAACTTGAATCCATCTACTAAACTGACTGGAGCAAGTCCCCAGACATCAGAGAAAACCAACTCCAGTGGTTTGGAACTATTAAGATGCAGACTCAAAAAAGATAATTTATGACTTTTGGCACATTGACAAAACACATAAGGCATAGCTTTTGAGGTGCTAGGCTAGATGACTTGGAGGGCCTTATTTGAAGAATGACCAAGAATATGATGGAGGACATCAGGACGTGAGATATTGGCAAGAAAGCTTGTTGGATTGGTAGGTAGGTGAATGTGGTATAGATATTGGCAAGAGTAGCACCACCCTTGTCTGCAGATCCTTCTCCTGAAAAGAATCAGGAAAGAGTTCCACCAAAACACCATTATTAGTACATAACTTTTGTACTAAAACAAGGTTGGATTTAACACGTGTAACAACCAAAACATTGGTAAATGATAAAGGTTTAGTAGATGAAGGGACTTGAATGTTACTCGTGTGAGTGATTGGAAGAGAGTATCCATCACTAACCTGTAGTTGTTCATTTCTCGAATAAATGTTGCCCATACTCAAATTTTGTATCTCATTCATCATATGGTGAATCACACTAGAGTCTAGAATCCAATTGTTTGTCGAGACAGGGGGCGGACCATTTTGTGAGAACACGAAGTGGGATGAGCAGCTGCAAAGTGATTGCTAGGCACACAAGTAGCATCAGGCTCACACGTAACAGCTCCAGACGTGTAGATAATAGCACTAGGCACATTGTAAGTGATTCTAGGCATAGGCAACAAACCGGAGGTGTTGTAACCATGGCTAGATGTATTGCAACAAGGTATAGGAGCAGGACAAGTACCATAGGCCACTGATCCAGACCTTGTAGTAGCAAAGTGTGTAGTCGAATGTCTCCACTATCCAGGCGTGACAAAAGTGTGTCCAAAACCATTCCTTCTTGAAATTCGAAAAAACTTCTTTGTTGTGTGTCCCAACTTCTCACAAAACTGACAAATAACTCCACGAAGAAATCCAGACCCCTGTTGAGGCACAATTGTTTGTTCAGAACGTAACGAAATGCATCAACAAATCCTCCCTTTCCAGTTCCAGGAGGTGTGTAGGTAGCCAAATTAGCAGTTAAAACCATTGGTGAACGATTCTGCCTCATCAAAATAGACTCATGATCAATGAGTTTATCAAAAAAATCAACAAATAAGATCGGTTCATCCCTAACCCGAAGAACAATAACCAAACTATCATACTCAATTGATAATCCATTTAGTTCTTGCAAAATCAAATCCGCATCCTTAACCTTGTTTCCAATTATTGTGAGTTCATCCGTAATTAATTTAAACTTGTACAAATATGTAGTCATTGAGAGGCCTTGCTTGGTGAGTTTAATAAGTTGTTCCTTGAGACTCATTATTCTCGACTTTGAGGCATTAGCATACAGTTTGGTGAAGAGGAGCCAGGTATCACGAGTAGACTTAATGGAGTCTAACATGGTAATTACAGATTCATGAACTGATGATGTTATTGTGTGAAGAATCATCTTATCTTAGCGGATCCATCGACGATAACTGGCATCTGTTTTTCAGGTGGTTCAATAGTACCATCGACAAAGTGTAGCAAGTCATATCCATCCAGTAAAGATAGAATCTGAATTTGCCAAAGTAGGACAGTTAGATCCCGTGAGTTTGAAACTCGATTAAAAATTGAGAACGATGATGCCGGAATTAACATCAGGTACAGTTGTTGTGTTTGTTAAAGGAGTAGAGGAGGTAGAGTTAGTCATGTTGAGGAGAAGAACCAGCAAGAGTGAACTAGATAATACAGGTGAAGAACAATGGCGTAGAGGAGGAGCAGATACAGCAGCAGACGTAGAATAAGAGAGCAAAAGGCCACGTAACACAGATAAAGAAATAACAAAAAAATCGTTACGTATCTAGCTTTGATACCATAAGAAACATTAACTTAAGGAGAAAAATTTAATATGAACTGTTATATATCATATTGAGTATCAATACACTTGTATATATAGGGCTATGGTTGGTTCTAAGATCCTAACTTATAGGATTGTCGAGATCGTATAATAGATAATATACACATCTAACAAAACTAACAATCTTATCAAAGATTTGTATCTCTATCATAACTCTTATCTCTATCAGTATCCTTCTCTTTAATATAAACTACTAGTCTTGGACTTCCTCTTTCAGCCTCAAAACACAATCTTGATCTTAAACATTGTTAGTGTCTTTATTTTCTATCTTTTTGTGCGTAAATTTTCTTTATTCTTGAGATTTGAAGTTATACTTAATGGGAATTAATCTTGTTTCATGTCAAGGTGTATTTTGGAATTAAATCGAAAGAATCACTACAATTTTGGGATAAAAAGAGCTGAATTAGACGTTGACCCTAATTAGACGTGGCCTCGTGCAACAATCAGAGACTTAAAACTTAGCACATGAAGAGATGAAACTAAATGCATTAAACGCTGATGCAAACAACATTTCACGTAGATGCAAACACTAGTTGTACAACGCATAAAACCAAGGCAAGAATAGTAAAATGTTGCATTCATAGGAAGGTTTTAAGGGAGAAGCATGTTAAATTGTCTAATCAACAACAAGGGAACGCATGCATAGAGTAGTGGAGAGGCTTGCGACAAGTGTAAAGAAGGGTTTTAAAGTGGGTGGCTTGCGGGGAATAAAGGAGAGCTCTTAATTGGTAAAAATCACGCAATAGTAGAGAGGAAAAGAGAGGGTTGTGTTAAAGAAAGAGAGGGGAGAGGCGACGTGTGCGTGGAACACCATTAAACTCCAACTTTAATTATCCCATCATCTATAGTGACAAGAGGGAGGCTTAACAAAATCAAGAGGGCTGCGTTAAATAGAGAAAGGAGCGTGAGGTTAGTGGGAATAAAAGAAAGAAGGTTCCCGCACATAGCAAATAGAGAAGGATGCCCACAACAGTCCCAACGCCAGCGACAGTCAAAATAGTTAGGAAAATCATGATGTTGGGTAACTAAATTTTTATTTCTTGGTTTACGGAATCCTAGTTATTGAACTTTGCATGTCGTGAGACTTTTGTTTTTTATTTCAATCGATTTATTAGTCAAGTATTAATTATTTTTTTGGGTCATTATTTGATCGTTTAATTTGACAGCTATGTGTGCAACTAGTTTGTAATTTTATTCAATCAATCGTTAGATTAAAAAAGTTGACGTTCAATTTTTTTAATAAAAAATAACGAATTAGATTTTTGTCTACTACGTTAGGGACATGATTCTAGAAAAAATAATTGTCTAGGCTAAATATGTATCGTATGTATGTTGTCTAATTCGTCGATTTTCTTGATTCGTAAAGCTATTAATTAATTAAATATGAGATCGTATCTAGGTTGTTAATTAATAAGGGTTAATTCAAATATATGTTTTGGTTAACTAAACATAAGAGAAAATAGGTAAAGAAATTTACCACAACGAATGCCGAACTAATAAATTGGTTATTTTTAGTGATGATAATCAATGCAAGTTTAATAACGAAGAAGACTGGAAATCAAGATTTGTGTCTATTGATTGTTAAATTCTTATTATTTTGTTATTATTTATTTTTCAATTTCAATTTCCAATTAAATTTTGTTTAATTCACAATTACAAACCCCCTTTATTGTGCAACTATTAACGTCTGAATCCCTCATGAGAATGATCCCTACTTTCCACTACTAAATTAATTAGTGTTGCAGGAAGTTGATTTCTTTTTATATTTGGTTGCAGGCGATAGCATTCACCAAATTTTGGTGTCGTTGCCAGGAAATTTTTGACAATTTATGTATATTATGCGTTCGAATCAGTCTTAAATTTGCAGTATAATCCTAAAATTGAGAAAGCAACAAAGGCATTAAGAAAGCAGATGAACGAAAGACATCAAGTACTGAGAGAAAAATGACTGATGGAAAGGAACATAGATACAAATCGCACTTTACGCCAATTGGCTGCTCCAACTGAGGACCGACAACCTCGCTATATTAATTTTTTGATAACACTTTTGAGCTGAAGTTAGGACTAATTCACTTGTTACCCACTTTTTAAGGCACTTTGGGAGAAGATCCTTATGAGGACTTGAAGGAGGTTGATGTTATTTGTATGGGGATGAAGCTTACTAATGTCACTGAAAAGTAGATAAAGCTAAGGGTTTTTCCCTTTTCTTTGAAGGACGATGCCCAAGATTGGTTATATTATTTACATGCTGGAAGTATTAGAACACAGGCAGAGACGAAGAAGTTATTTTGAGAGAAGTTTTTCCCAACTACCAAGGCCGCCAATATCAGAAAAGAAATCTATGGTATTCGACAAAACACCAGGGAGTTATTATGTAACATCCCATTACTGATGGGAAGGGTAAAATGGTAATTTGGAATGGGTTAGGAATGTGTAAATTAGTCTCGGTATGTTCATGCATAATATAGCCTCTATATATGCATAAATTGTAATTTTTGTAAATACACACGATTGTACATGCATTCCTGACATTTTCCGGCATAGGTGTTTATTGTGGAAAAATATGAATTGGTGCTTGAACATGAAATTGAAGTGAATTTTTGAGTGTTTTACATTTTTGTAGAAATTTAGAAATTTTTCTGAAAATTTTTCGGGATATCTTTCCGGACCGAAAAAGCAAATTCCTTCTTATGCTAAGTTTCTCAAAGAAATCTTATCTAACAAGAGAAACTTAGAAGAGCATGAAACTGTTGCTTTGACTGTTGAATGTAGTGCTGCCATTCAAAATAAACTTCCTCCAAAACTCAA
>JANPWT010000006.1:38962323-38980846 GCA_024678245.1 Erythroxylum densum
CTCCTACTAGCTATAGTAGATCTATTCATACAAGAGGATTTATCAATCTTAATCATATGAAATCAAACACTGAACTAATATCATGGACATATTAATTCAATAATAGAAACATAGGATTAGATTTTGATAAGTGTAAATTACATCATGTTTTACCGCATAGTTTGATATATGTTTAGTTATTAATTCAATCATTTAGTACGTGTTTAGGTTAGAATTATCAGTTTGTTAATTATTTATGTTTTAAGTATTTTATTTTTTAGTACAATTATTTAAGCTTAAATATTATATTTTTGAGGTATCTTAATGTGTTTGTTAGTGTTTTAGGGTCAACATCGAGGAATGGAGAAGTTTCAGAGACATTCATACCGAAACAATGACCTATAATCATGGAACAATAGGCCACGATTGTAACAGAAGCACTAGAATTGGCCCACGATCGTGGTCTAAAGGGCTATGGTAGTGGCCTATGTCGGGAGACACACAGCCACTCCTAAGCTTCATGTTTTGAGAGATTTTTAAACCTTTCAAACACCGAAAAAACTCTAGTTTAATCATAAATGCAAAAAAAACATAAATAGATCAAGAAGGACAGAAAGAAAGAGCTTTTGCTTTAGCCACTTTGGAGAGAAAACCTATAGATAATTGTTGAGAGATTGAGGAAGAGAATAAGGAAGAGAAAAGTGGAGAAGAAGTCAACTTGACATACTTCCCAGATCAGGAGTTTCTCGGTGTTGCTGCCTCCCAGCGTCTGTTCAATTTTGTATTTCCTATTATGTTCAATTTTATTATTGTATATAATTGGAATGATAGTTGATGATAGGATTTATAGATGATGAAGATGTTCTAAACTCACCTTTGAGGTTTTATTTTGATTTAATGAAACTTGATTGTTTATGTTTTATTAGATTTATTGTGATTTAATTTCGACAATTGCATAATTTGGTGATAAACTAAGAGGGTGAATCAAGAAAAAATTAATTAAATTGGGCTAACGAGAGTTAGACGATTTAATAGCATGAGAATTAAATCAAATCGGTAAATTGTGCAAAGAAAGATCTTGAAATATTTTTCGATATTTTATTAGACAACTTCAGATCTAATTAAGGTTTTGGATAGGTTGTTAATTAAGAAATTGCAAGTTTCATAATTTAATTAGAGTTTATAAATTAAGGTTAATGGTTATAACTCGAGAGAGAGTAATCAACCTTAGGATCTTCTAAAACCAATAATCCAGTAATTCATAATTGGTTAGGTTAGCGTTAAAGATAAGTAAAACCTTCTGTGATTTGTTTTGACCTTAGATTTTAGGATCCTTATTGGAACATGTACACTACACGATGGCAAAACCACCCAGATTTCTGTTGGTCCAATAATGTAAGCACTCGTATGGGACATCAAGACCTATCTAAATTTTAGCAAGATGAGTCTAGTTCATGGGATTCAAAATTAGACAAAATCATAGATAAGCTCACAGATATGGAAGAGAACTAGAAGATACTAGAAGAGCACTTTGATCAAGTAATGGAAAATCATGCTGCTTCTATTCACAATTTGGAGATTCAAGTAAGACAACTTTACCATAAATATTGTAATAGAAGTGTTGAAGACTCTCTGAGAAATATGAAATTACATCAATGAAAGCAATATGAGGCTATCACATTTAAGAATGGGGAAGAACTAAAAGAACCAGTGGAATAACAAGTTGAGCCTCACCTTATTGAAGATCAAGAGACAAAAAAAGAGGATGAAGAAAAGAATGCCAACCCTCCATTTTATTCACCAGTTCTTGATATACTATATTTGAACATCGAAGAATATTAGGTAAATTTTTATGAAAAAAACCTTATCCTTCTGATTAATAATAACCAAGTGACATTCAACATAAATGATGTATTACAGAATCTGAAGGATAGTAGCTCATTCAGGATAATTGATGTGTTTGAATCTTCTAAAGAACAAAAGGATTAAGAACAAATAACTACAAACATTGAGTTTAAAGAAGTTATGAAATTCTTTCATCATGAAGAAAAAGAAGCAGAGGAGATGAAGGTAATTAAGGAAGAAAGAGAGCAACTCACCTTCTTACAGGACAAATTGTTGGATTCGATGAAAGATTCAGGGATTTTTGTTATTCCCCATTTTATTGACAGTTTATTAATGAAAAGAACATTACTGAAATTAATTGGTTTTCTCAAATTTATCAATATTGTCCTTCTAATCATTTTACAATTTGTAGTTTACTTACAGGCTACAAAACTGATATTAAACTAGAAGGGTGGAAGTAAGTTGCTCATAATTGATTCTGGCTAAGTTTCCAATGATACAAGGTCAAGCTAATAACCATAAATTAGCATATTTGGTAGCTAGGTTTAAATTGTTGCGTAGTTAGATTTGTTTCAATTTTTAAAATAAAATTTTAATGATTTGATTTGATCTGGGATTACTAACTCTCTTACTCTCTCTGAATCAATTATATGATAGGAAACCTAGCACAGCATTAAACACATTTGATCTCCATCTCTGACACCGTTACTACCTCAATCACCTTCACGATTTCATGTTCTAACCCTTTTCTTTTCATTTTTATTAGTATTTTCTTTTTATATTTTTTATATTGTGTTTTATTTCCCCCTGGTTTGTTTGTGTACCCTTCTCACATTAAGAACAATGTGTATGATAGTTTGTTTTGGTTACATGATGTGAATTGTGTAAATGCATCAATGGCTAGGACTTAAGGGGATAGATGTAGCCTTAAAAATAACCCTTTAGCTTACCAAGATTTATTAGCTTGTGAAATTAGTGACCTAAGTTAGTTAGGGCTAAATATGTTAGCTAATTAGGATACAATGTTAGTCCATTCACCCTAAGAATTTTCCATGCTCATTTATAATTTTAGGTCAATCAAATAAGTGGCATTATTAGTACATTTTCATGAGAATGATTAGCTAAAGCAATAAGGTAGGTAAAATTTTGTGTTTAAAAAAATGGTTGTATAATTTTAACTAAAATAATTATTCCGTTGGCCTTCGAGTTATGAATAAAGCTAGTATCCAATTGATAATGAGATGTAGTTAGGTAACTGAATTGGCACGCATCACAAATGTGTGCCTTCATGTGAAAAGGCTATAATGACATTCCAACCAAGCAACATAATAACAACATGACTTAGTTGAGTAATCGGATTGACATTCATTACAAATGTTTACCTCTACGTAAAAGACTAGGTTCACACCTTTAAAGAAAAATCAACAAAAATAATGTTTTCAAATAAAAACCTACAAAACTTGTAAGTAGCTTGATTTTTTATGAAAACCTATTAAGGAATAGCTACAATTTTATTTTGACTGAATGATTATTATTGTGTGTGTGCAAGTGATAGGGGTGAATAGACTCAACATTAAAATTTTGATTAGTTGTATATTGAGTCCAAGGTCCTTAGACGCGGATTTCGCATGTTAATAATTTGAAACAACTTGAATGGTTGTGTTTAGAGTTAAATTATTTCGTGAAGTTGAAGTCATTGCCTCATTTGTTGCATTGTGTGTTTTATGTTTTGTGTTGTTGTTGCTTTGTTTGCTTGACAACAACACAAAACATAAAACACACAATGGATAAGAAAACGTTTAAGTGTGGGGATGTTGATAGATGTGAAATGCATCATATTTTAGGATATAGTTTGATATGTGTTTAACCATTTATTCGATTGTTTAGTATGTGTTTAGGGTGGAATTGTGATTTATTTGTGTTTTAAGTGTTTTATGGGTTAAAACAATCATTTGAGCTTAAATATGACATTTTTAAGGTACCTTGATGTGTTTGGTAGTGTTTCAGGGTAAAGATCGAAGAATAGAGGAGTTTTGGAGCAAATTAGGGCCAATTGTATAGCAAGCCAGGATCATGATAGAAAGACCTGACATAGGCCACTATCATAGCCTGCAGGGTCACAGTCATGGCTTGCATTGGGCAGATGTCCAGGATTTCGAGAGATTTTTTGGAACTTTCGGACCCCCAAAAAATCCTAGTTTAACCCTAAACACAAAAGATCATAAATAGAATAATAAGAATAGAAAGAAGGAGCTTTTACATTTAGCCACTCTTGGAAACCCTAAAGGGAGAGAAAAATAAGATAGAGAGAACAAGAGGAAGGAGGAAGAAGAAGTAGATCCCGACCCTATTGCTCCCAAGATCAAGGGGTATCCTGACGCTGCTACCCTCCCAATTTATCCAACCTAAGTTTCATTTTCTCTTCATTTCATTCTTCATTTAAATGTATAAAGTTAGGATGGATTGTATGGAATTGGATTTCAGGTTATTGATAATGTTCAATGTTTTGAACTCTCCTTCGAGATTTTAATTTGAATTAATGTTGATCTAGTTATTTTTATGTTTATTGTTTTGGGTGTTATGATTGATTAATGTAATTGTATGTTTTGGTAACAAACTACAAGAGTGAGCTTGAAAAAAAGGATTAGATCTAATTAATGAGAGTTAGGCGATCTAATTGATCACTTAATAAATCTAGTTAGTAATTTCATAGAGAGAAATCTCATGCGAGATTCGATTGTTTATTAGATAGTTTTAGAACTAATTAGAACTGTAAGTAATTTGTGAATTGAGAGATCATAAGTTCCATAATTCAATTAGGGTTTACAATTTAAGGTTTAATGGTTATAACTCTAGAGATAGAAATCAACCTTACGATCGTTTAGAACTGACACCCCGTAAACACATAAATGCCTAAATTAGCATTAATGATAGGTAAAATCTCCTTTCTCAAGGTTAATTAATTAAAACTTACATACATCGAAAAACCACGATCAGTTGACAAAGAATAAATTTATTGGAAAAGTCTAGACCTTTGCATCGAGGCTAGAGATTTGGGCTATCTTAAAATTAAAACGATGTAGGTGATCCCTTAAGCTCTCTTTTAATCTTTAAATTATTAATATAAATTAGGACAAGTCTCTGGTTACGTGCCTATCGCTAACAAAGTGTGATATGAATATAGCTATAAATTGCTAGAAGATGGCCATACAAGCTATAAGTAAGGTTTAGAACTACAATCGTGTAGTGCTAATTCGGATAGAAGAGAAAACTTTATATTTTACGACATCGGATGCTTTATACAAATCTATAAATTCTCCACATCAATTCATGTGATCAACAAGGTCGTGCGTGTTGTTATAAATATTTAACATTGGCATTTTGCACCTAAATAGTAATGGTTATCGACTGTTAGGCTTTGCCACTATGTGTCATATACCAATGGTACTAATTATATGGATGTAGATGAAGCTCCTCCTAACGATGGTAGTATCGTGTGAGTTTATTATCTTTCATGCATTTGCTACCTATCTTACAATAATTGTCTGATTTGTTCTCGAATATTAAAACTTTAGCAGCCTAGTCCTCAGGTTGCTTATTGAATCTAAGAGCTTCAAGGGTTTTTTGGTTTAATTAAAGTTTACAAAAAGATAACTTCTATGAGTTTATATTATTCTTTCTTATAATGGTGTTAATTGTTTTAAAATTTTCTAAAGCAAAAATATTAGACAAATTCAAAACTTTTTCAACATCTATTTATTATGAGGCCCCATCGCTTTGAAGGCATCATATGATAAAATATCCACTACACTTTATGTATCTACAAATATTCTTTTGACCAAAGAATTGGATTTTGATAAAGTTAATCACGTCATTTGTTGTAACTCTCCTCTTATGGCGCTTTCTTTCACTGAGATTTTGACTCTTTAGTATCCCCATTAATGATCATGTGGATTACCTTTTAACTAGACAACAGCTCCCTATCAAGTTTCTTGGTTTTTGACCATCATGGAGGGCTCTTTCTTTATTTCTTCCTACCTCGATCGTACTTACTAATTTTTCTCAAGAAATAACTCACCGTTCCTTGTTTTATCATTTTATTGGCTATCCTCATGAGATTTTTATAATCCTTGATGTCATGTTCAATATCTCTATTAGAAGAGGCAATATAGGTTCTTGCCTCTTTTAGTAAGAATGGTGACAATGCTTTTGGTTTGCCAGCTAGATTATTATCAAGGATGTAGTTAATAACCTTATTGAGATATGTATTGAATCTTCTTCAATCTTTCCTTTGTTTTTCCCTTTTGATCATTTTTCATGAGGTGAATTCTTTTGGATTTTATTAATTGAAGACATAACCATCTTCTTCTTTTTTAACTATACTTATTGGTGAAATTTCTCATGTTACATTCAACGTCCTTTAGATCTATATATATTTATATGCCCTTAACTTTTTTCAGATAACTAAATCTCTTACGTAAACTTGAAGTCACATGCTCAGAATGAAGGTTAATGATCAATGTTAAATCAAATCAGGTCCATTCCGTATACTCATTAAGAGTATATTAGATTAAAATAAAGATCAAATTATTAATTTGTAATGGTAGTTTTTAATTTAAGGCTCTAAGCCGTTTTAGATTACATTATATTTTAGAATAAACAATAATAGCTCATCTAACCTTTTTTTCCTCCTACAGTAAAATCCATAAAGGCCAGATCATCGAGGCTTCCTTAATTGGATGCTAAGGCTTGCTTATCAAAAAATGAACTAGTATCGGGATAAGCAGCTAAATACCAAAATAAACAGGACCCTCAAGGCAGGTCAAGCGAGGCACATTAGAACACCCTCTATGATATAGAATTTGAAGGAAGCAATCCACAAGAATACGTCTGTTTCTGAAAAAAAATGAATGGAGAAACAAAAAGCCATGCCAACCAAATAAGCTATCTCATTTCTCTGCCTATTCCACAAAGTGGGTCTTTAGTGCAACATTATGGATCTTGTGATTGAGTGGCCAAATTTCAGCACAAAATCTCAGTCACGTATCTTCAAGTTGCCTTTGGCTTTGACTTGATGCGCTTCACCCTTGAATACAGAAAAACTCCAGCAAGAGCAATCCCAGTCCCTGCGTCCACGGCGAAAATAAGTTCATTATGAACATGGAAAGATTAACTTCACTGTTTTGTTTCCGTACGAGGAATTAAAAATCTTACCAAGAGAGTTGATGGGTGACACTGGCGTTTGGAAGAAGAGAACAGAACTAACAATTACAACTACACGCTTCACGCAGTTGCCAACCGAGTGGGTAACCGGTGATACTCTCTGCAATATCATATAGGAAACCTGCAAAATTGTTTTGTCCCAGCATGAATCACTACCAACAACAAAGTACGAGAACTAGGTGCCTATCACCCTATGAAACAATACGCCAGAATTTACGGAAGTTTACATGCTCTAAAATGAAGTCAAACACTAGGTTACCATTAATGTTTTCATTCTACTTTATATTCTTCACTAACAAGAGTCAACAGTGTAAAATAATAGAGCAACGGCTACATTGGTCATATAATCTAATTCTGTAATGTCCTGCATAAAGTAACATTTTATCACAGAATATCATTAGCATGACAAGGACAACCCTTTTTCCAACAATAAATTTACAAAATCTTAATCAATAAAGAGTTCCATTCTTAACTTGGAGCATACTTGCAACAGCAAAGTATAGCAAGATTAGCAGTTCAGAGACAAACAAATGTGAAGTATGGAAAGGAACAGGAAAAATGACAAATGTACCAGAAAAATTACCTGCTGATAGGCATGGAAGCAAAGTGCAGCAAGCAGAGACCTAGTATACACCTCTTTAAGATTCAATCCCTGTCAAACAAATGAACATAGAAGAAATCAGGCATAAACTTACACCAATCATGTCTTTAAGTAATTTCATAGCAATATTCTTAGCCATGTACAAAAAACTCACAGCAGATTGGAGGTATGCCGGAGTAAATTTGACACCTTCCATGAAGAAAGCCACTGGGGCTAATAAGATGAAGGACATAATCGTGATAATTGAGAAGAGGGTGATATTGTCCATAGAGTCCTGCCAATGAACAAGCCACAGATAATGCACTGGTAGCAGACATCATATGACACAAGTATTACGTGCATAAAATGCTTCCTCCAAGAAAGAAATTAACCAAATAAAACCAACAAAGTCAACCAGATAGGTTTAGATTACCTCTTTCTTAACCATGACTTTTTTGCTTAGGACATTTCGTGATTGATTACTCAAATTGGAAGCCATAGCACTCCAAAAACCAGCCCTATTTCCAAACAAATAAAATAAAAATGATTATTACATAAGGTACAAGAATTGTGTACATGGTTTAGCATTTAGTACACGCTTTGAAGAGACTGCGAAACAATACAAGAACAAGGGAGGTGGGCAGTGCAGAATATATGTTTGGAAATCACTTTAGTTCATGTAAAAATGCATGTTGTACGTACCAATTGAAAGAGGCCTCAGTGGCAGATGCAAGTGCCACACCACCAACAATTGGCAGAAGAGAGGCAACTACCCAGGGAGTCGGAGACTGCAGCACAAGGATTAAAAAGAGGTAGGACTCAGGGTCAAGATTCAAGAGCAATTTAAGCAGGTTTTAACGCCAACAAAGGTACATACGCAGCAACAATTTTCCCACACTGGGGAAGGTCAGAGTAATCAGCTAGCTATAAGATCTTCAAAAGCAAACATCAATATGGAAAAATGAATAAGGAGAAAATACATGAGAAAGGCTGCTACTGTGGACAAATTTGCTTATGGGTAAACATTATTGCGTGCATCCACAGAAGAAAATCATTGAGACTAAATGAATAAGACTACTCACCTCAGCAAGGAACATAGCAGAGAGGACAACAGAGAAGAAAGGTTCCATAGCTTTGATAGTGTGAGTAAATGAAACAGCCACTTTTCCAAGACTCATATTAGTGAAAAGGTTTCCTAGCGTGTGAACGACTGCCAATGGCAGGATAGCAGCAAGCTGAGGGAACATTTATAACGATCAACCTCATTTACAAACCATAATAGCACACACATAGCAAAACAAAAAGTTTCCAATTAGGTAGAGTACCTGCGCGCCAGTAATCTTTGGCCTCTTGTACAAGTTGAAAGTCCACATAAAAACAACAAGGACTGTCCCAACAGCAAACTGAACCGCAGTTACAGTCACTGGGTTTGGAAACACTTTCAAAACCTGAAACAAGAACATGGTCCATATATAAGTCAAACAAATATCGATACGACAAGTTTTGGGATACACTACCTTGTTAAATATATATTTCTTTTCATATGAAAGATTTAGTCAATTCTGCCGTACACAAATGAACTCAGAATCTCCTAATTTCACAACCTAAAAACGTTTTAGGTTTCTTTCCCTTTTTCAGCATACTCCTTTCACGTCAAGCTTCTAAAACCAAAAACAAATGGATCTCTTTGGAGAAACAAACATTTTTCTTTGGAAAATGATTTCTTGAATACTAATATTAAAAATCAAAACAATAAAAACTGCATACAGCCCTCACTTTGCGAGCTAACATTTTATAATCAACGACAACAAAGAAAGTTTCCATTTTTTTTCACCAAAAAGAGGAAAAGAAAAACCAACCTGTTTGTTGTAGATATTGAAGTAGATATTGAAAAGGTACCAGAGTCCAAACAACAATCCAAGCACCAAAGTCCTTCCAAAGCTCGACGAATTCTCACTTTCATCGGCGCTCTCAGGCACAGCCGTGGCGCGAACCTCAAAGCTCTCGGTTTTCCTCTCGGATACAACCAGCGGCAGAGGATTCCACGGCCGGAGGGCAGAGGAAGAACCGGAGAGCGACCAGGATCGGCGAGGCAAAGCGACATTGCTGAGCCCGTCGAGATCGGAACGCTTCAGGGAGGCGCGAACAGAGTCGAAGCGGTAGGCGAAGCCAGGGTTGAGTGGCCAAGTTCGGCGGACGGGGACGGAGGGAGTGGAGCGAAGAGTGAAGGCGGCAGTCTGCATAGTTGGGAGGTGCTTGGAGCGTGAAAAAGCGAGGGAAAAGAAGCGAACGCGACGGAGGTTAAGATGTGGGTGACAGGCGTGGGAGAGTCCGTTGAACGACTCTGAAATCTGGAGAGGAGGTGGTGTTAGGTGGCTGCTCCCAAGTGTAAATTTGGCTTTTACTTAAAAAGAAAAACAATAAATGTGTGTTTTTTGACTTTGCCATTGACTTAGGACAAGGTTAAAGCCTTAAAGGATGAAAGAAGCCGTGGGATCTTTGTCGTGTATTATTAATTTTAATTTACGGGTTTCGATTTTGAGATTAATAAATATTTCAAATTAGTATTAATTATGTCAATTGGGCTTTAAAGATATATTATTTAGATAGTATGAAATTTAATTTTCTTAATCTTAAAGAATAAATTTATTACATAAAATCTTATTTCATGATTTAATTATTTATCTTTCTAGGGTGCGATTTTAAGGGCGGAATCAACAAGATACATGCAGCTGGATTAATCTAGTAATTGCATTATAATAAAATTAAAAGACCAATTTATTACATTTTTTTCTGTTTTCTTGATGATTTCTAACTTCAAGGACCGGACATTGTCTTAACTTTTTTCTTATTTTAAATCATCAACTTTGTCACATCACTCTATATCTTCGTCCAAAGATAACGGGTAGTTAAGGTCTAAGTTAATTTATGCATGATCCAATTGATTCACTTCCATAATCTAATCCATCAACACTTTAGTTCGCCTTTTAAGCATGCTTTAGTGTTTGTGTATCCAGACACTCTTATAATTAGTCCATCTCGCTTCACCGTAATCAAGTCAATCAATACACCAATAGTCTTTCACAACTAATTGGAGATCAAACCCACTTGATCCCATCAAATATAGTTGCCTTTGTTTAATTAACATGCCTTCATAACGCCATAACTTGCTAGTTCTTTCTCAAAGCTCATCAATTGATCAATTTGATTTTTGTCCATATATTTTAATTGATTTAATTTTGCGCATTAATAATTTACATTATGTTGGTTGTAATTTTGTTATAGTTGTTGGGAAATACTGGATTAGGAAAGAGGAAGTTCACTACTGCATTAACATTTTTTCTCTTTCTAAAGTTCCTCTCAATTCTTTCTAAAATTTTAGGGTGTAGGTGAGTTGGTAAGGGACTCTCCTAACTTAAGTGAGGTCGCCGGTTCAAACTACTCTCATATATGTAGTCGTTTAAAACTTGAGGTCAGAGCTTTGTCTCCCGTAGAGGACCTACCCGGCTCGAGCGAGGATTAGTCTGGGTGTGGATGGCTTAAAGATGTCTTTCCATAATTGAGACCCTCCTAAGACACCTCGTGAGCAACAAAAAAAAAACCAAAATATATTTGTGTTATTCTTTCCCATAAGAAGGAATTCTCTCTTCTCTCTGTCCTCTTTCTCGACATTAAACTTCAAAAGTCAAGCAAGATCGATCATTTTAGTTGAAGAAGCCACATAAAAACAATTCCATATATGGTTTTTCTCAATGAATTTGTTTTTACTTTTTTATTTTTTATTTTTATATTTCATTTATTTTTTATTTTTATTCATCTCTAACTCTTTTAGTTATTTTTACATAGAATAAGGTCATTCTCAAAAACATGAATAAAAAGTATTCGATGATGTGTTCTAATAGTAAAAATTAAAATGTACTAATTTATTAGTTATTTATATTTACTTTTTGTCCTAAGGAAAAAAATGCAATAGCAACATTTTTCTTATAGATTATAGGCGTTCAACCTTGGGTGGCATATAAGAAGGGGAGAGTAAATTACATGTGTTCGTTTTTTATCCTTTTTTAAAGCCAATGAATGAATTGTCTATTCTAATGATTAATTAAGACAAATTTATCTATAATGATCATTAATAATAATAATAATAATAGAATATAATTAGAAAAGAGAGAAAAAATAAATTATAGCGGTTTAGATTTTTACTTGAGAATTCACTATCTTTTTTCTTTTAATGGGTGAATAGAAACTCTTTATACAACATTTTCTTTGTCAAAGTTAAAATGAATCCTTATATAGTATATCCTAAGAAATTTCTTTAATTACAACAATTCCACAACTATTCAACTCAAAATGTCCATCTCTACCCACACCATTGAAGAAAGTCTTTTTATATCTTAAGCAATGTACATATGCTCTCTTTAGACTCTCAAAACTAGTGAAGCTATTGGCTCGACTTGAAATTATTAAAAGGAGCTCAGGCCCAGCCAACAACATATGGTCTAGGCCCAACCCTAATTAGGCTTCAACTAATCCAAAGTTCAAGCTTAGGTTTGATCGTGCTTGGACAATCCTAAGTCTGACCTGGCTGGATTAAGCCTAATTTTATATATCATTTTTTAGAAAAATTGAATTAAATTACGTCATAGAAGGCAAGAAAGGAGTACAACTACAATGTGATTTTCAAATTACAAGGTCAAAACTACTATAGGCTTACAACTAAAAACAAAACTGAAATACAAATATTGCATTGAATTGGAAGTGTCTACATCCACTAGTTGGAGATGAGAAACTGTAAATCCTGAAACTTATGTATGTGGATACTAACGCGAGATCTTATAAGCTATATCAAATGGTCATT
This sequence comes from Erythroxylum densum, assembly GCA_024678245.1. NCBI lineage: Eukaryota > Viridiplantae > Streptophyta > Magnoliopsida > Malpighiales > Erythroxylaceae > Erythroxylum > Erythroxylum densum. The sequence continues at coordinate 38,974,809 of JANPWT010000006.1, forward strand.
GAACTACTTTTTGGAGAGGCATTTGTCATAAAAAAATGATTATTCCTTTCATCCCATACTGCAATAACTAGGAATGATAGAGACATAAGCACCATTTAACAGTTTTATTTAATAAAATAAAAAATCTTTCAATTAAGTTTGGTAAGTTGTTTTGAAAATAAAGCAAATGAAGGAAAACAAGTACAAATCATTTGAGTAACAGAGCATAGCAAAATAGTAAGTTCCTTCTAGTGTAATATTAGTCACAAACTTTAAATTTGAAACTTAGAATTTTGTTTCAAGTGCCTCAAGATGTAACACAACTCTTTGGTCAAATTATTTAGCAAATTCTATAAGTGAGCAATTTCTTAACTCTATAAATGATGCAATTTTATAAGTCGTATACTATATAACTTAACCATTTGCATAATCTAAGTAACAAAGGCAGACTTTGTTGGGCCAATCAATCCATCCACATAAATGGTAGCCTAGGTTTAAAATTATAGGTAATAAAAAAGTTTCTATAAACAATAAGCTTCTAAATTTTAATTCCTTTATCTGAAAAATCATGTAAGTACAAAAACTTGATCAGGACTAAGTTATGAAAATTTATAGCCTTAACCTAAAATTAGAAAATGAATACATTATATCTATAAATCAGCATTTTTATAACATAAAATTCTACATGTGTATATTGCTAAGTATAGAAAAGTAAGGAAAAGTTACTTATCTATTTCACTAGCTTTAGCAAAGACAACAAGATAAATTGACTAGAATCATCACTCAAACACGACAATTCTGGATCATTTTGACATTAGTAGAAAATTGATATAACTGTGCTAAACAAAATAGTCAAAATAATGTCATTTATTCTGATGTAGAGCAACATTATTAAAGAATCAAACAATTAAATTCCTTTGTTATTACTTGCACCAATGAAAAGGACCGGAGACTATTATCAAAATTCTATTAATTTTCAGAAATAAAGAGTATTATAATACTGTTATCTAAAAATATTTTTTAAAAATTAATTAAAGTTTGAGATTAGAGTTAAGCTAAAAGGGTAAAGGAAATAGCATGCAGTTTTCTTTATTAACCTGCATAAAACCACACAAATAAAACTTTTACATCTTTCTTTCCATAAAACCAAATCAATCATATAAAAAAATAGTAAATTGAGAAGTATGAATATTTAACACATGATTATTAATAAAAGTATACCTTCTTTATTGAATATTTATTTCAAATAAACTTTTAATTGGTAGAATGGTTTTTGTAACGCTATTAATATAAGAAAAGAAAATATAAGATAATATGATATATGATATAAGATTGATAAAAGTATTAAGGTAAATAAAAACAACATATCATAAAGAATAGTTTTTACATTAACTATTTTTATTACCTACTTGACTTCGGGCACACATCAAGGCTTTCATAGTATTAAGAAGAAGTTGAGTACGAAGAGAACTAACTATCTGACCACTAGTATTAAAAGTTGACTATAAAGCAATAATAGATATTAGAATTTCTAATAGGGCTTGTGCAATTGCTTGTATGATCGAATAATTATCTCCATTTGACTTGCATTATGATAGTACATTAATTTGTATCTTTTTAACTTGTGTCATAATACTTGCCTCTAAATAGTCATCCAACTCTATCCTATTGTAAAATGTCCTAAGCTTTTTTTCCTTGATGAATTTTCAACTTTAGGACTTACACTTTTAATTGTTATATCAACAATAGACGAAGATGAAGTTGAAGTTGATACTTAAATTGAACTAATGTGATCATCGATCTTTGTCTAATCTTAGTTGAAAATCATTAAATAAATTATACCATATTTGTTTAATGAAATCAACATTTGATTGATCCTGATCACTATACAACTTTTTATAATAACAATATGGTCCCTCTGTCTTATATCTCAGGTTTAACACAACAATAACTACATGGTTTGTCTAATCATATCAATAGGAATTGAGTTTCTATGTCATCTACCTTTTCATGTCCCGGATCACCTCATTAAAATAAAAAAATCTAACCACATAATACTCAGTTGATCTCACATGTGTAGTTAAAGCAAATGTGCAAAGTTGATATTTTATCTTGATAACAACTCAATAACGTTATGAAATATCTATATTTATTTTGATTTTTAATGTTATATTAATCTTCTAACTTCGACACAACTTACTTTAACTAACTTTTGCTTTTCTATTAGCAAGTAAGTCTAATGAGAATCTTTTTGTCTCAACCCGATGAACACCTTATTATATTTGGTTACTGACTCTAATATCTTGAATATTGATTTCCATCTAGTCTGACAATCCAACAATAACTTCTTTGTGTATAGAATATGTAGTTGTCATGTAGTTGATTTAAAATTTTTAACTCTTTTGGTTGTCATACTCTAATAAACGATGTTAATTTGAATCGTCTTTACTGTTCCTTTATTACCTCTAACCTATACTTTGCTATTAAATTCATGATATATATTAAACGACACATATGGAATAACCTTTCATTAATCAGTAATCTTCCAACCTGCAACTTCTTCAATTTTTCGATCATAGCATCATTTGTGCTACAGCCGTCCAAAGTTATGATTGACAACTTAGTTTCAATGTTCCAATTCGTTAAGCACTCAACCATTACAATTGCCAAACTTTCCCTTATATGCAATGTCGGCACATAAATAAACGTACAATTTTAAAGCCAAAAAAAATCAATTATAACATAATCAATAAATAAATGATAACAAAGTTAAAGAATATTTACCTTAAGATTTGACTACATAAAATCCAATCATTGTCAATATAGTATGTTGTTATCAATATATAACCTTTCTTTTGGTTATAAGACATCAATCTATGTAATGTGTTGGCTACTTGTTTATGACTACTAGACAACATTTTCAATATCAAATTCTTTTGAACATTATAAATCTTGAAAATGTCTTTCTTTATAGTATTTTGAATTAGGATCTTAAAGGTCAGTTGGAATAAGGTGAGTAACATCTTAAATTTTTCTCTATCAATAATAGAGAGTGAATGTTCATCACTAATGACCACCCCAACTAGATTTTTTTTTGATTTATTGCTACTATAACCTATAGTAGTCATTTTATTCTATACATACTAAACATGAAAGTATTGAAATTTAAGTTCTTTTATGAAGCTAGACTAACTAAGAAGATATCTGTGTACATTGTATAGGCAAGAAACATGGAAATGTTTATATCAACATGATATGCAAATCCTTATGAGTATCAGAAATGAACATTGACAAAAATAAGTATATTACAAAATCACAATTGGTGTATACCAGATAACATAAAACATAAGCATAAGATGAAAGAAGGTCACAAATTTGCCCATCTTATCTTAGCTTATATAAAGAATTGAGAAGTGAAACACTTGAAAGATTATGGTTGTTAAGGATGTGAAAAAATGAGAGGAACGTTTATGAATATATAGCAAATGGAAATTGCTTTTGTTAAGCCAAAATATATTTCTTCCAGTATTGTTGACATCAAGTTTTTTATATAGACCAAAATATGTGAGGACTATTTTGGAAGTAGTAATCATAATTATGCAAGAGTAAAAAAGAATGTAACTTTCATTTAAATTGTTTGCTAACGTTGTATATATAAATAAGAAAAAGAGGATTAACAGTGGGTCTTTGTAGATTAAACAAAGACTAAAAGAGAGTTGAAGGTTGAAGTCTTAAGAGTTTGAAGTCATTTCTTTTCCTTCTTCACAAATTACATTCTGAAAGAGCAAATAAAGCACTAAATTTTGTATATTTTCTTATTTACCTTTTTAAAAACAAGGATGTAGGCTAGCTAGCCAACCAACTAGGGTTCTAAGAACTCCCTTTTTTAGTTAGAAATCATGTAAAAATGTTTCATAACATGTTTAAAGCATTAAAGAATTTGATTAGCATATGGTGGAATATGATGAGTGTTGGTTGCTAGCTAGAAAAAGACATAAATACAAGCTAAGCACATTAAGTTGGGATTAGAAGCATAGAGATTTTCCACCAAAGGAGCCAACAAATATAAATTAAGGTCAAGAAAAAACCCTTTAACCCAATTTCCAACAATAAACAAACTCACTAGAGATGCTTTTTAAAGGAGGAATAACAAGCAAATGAAGAAGCAGGTGCACATTGATCGTCATAGAGAACTGAAGGAGGAGGTGACTTTTAACTGAAAGTTGTAGTAAGGAGATAGGGCTACAGTGATTTTGTTTTACAAAAAATTATGTTATAGTAAACTATATGAGTAGCAGAGCAGGCGAGAGGCATTTAGTGATTTTGAAAACCACATTGTTTTACTTCGAACAATGGTTATATGACTCATTTAGGCTTCGGGTTAGGCTGAGCCACAAAGCCTAAGATTGAGCTTCACAGAATGCCTAAACATTAAAAAAGCTTAAGTTCGATTTGAAGCTTGTTCAACTCAAGTCAGACCTATACTTTAGGCTAATTTGGGCTAGACCCAAGTAGAAATGTCAATCCTACTCAAGGTTCTTAAGAACTCTTTAGTATGCCAAATATTCTACCTGCTACTTAATTTTATACCTAAAAACAACTCAAATAGTCAGTATACACATAAATTAGTAGTTACAATAGCTACTTTCCAGGAATGTGTAGCTAACCAATTACTTACTTCAGTTAGTTGGAAAACCACCACTAGGATATTAGCTAACTAAACCTCCTATCTGGATAAGAAGTCCCCTCTTACTAATTCTTTACATAAACCATCGACAAGTTGGTCATAACCATTCAACTGGCTGATGAATAATATTAGTTAGTACACAATAGAATGGATGAACAATGTCTAGACAATGGATAGTTTATCATATGTAGTGTATCAAATAGTCCTATTTACTTACTAGGTCATCAAAACTCAATTTTTTAACCCTATAAATTCTCATAAATTATCACCCCTTTGATAAATTGATTAAAATCATTACAAAATTTCCTAAAATTTTATTAGAAGATCAAAATATTTTCTAAAAAAATCAAAACAAGTTTCTTCTTAATTGTGAAACAATTTATATATTATGTCTTACATTCAAATGATAAAGTAATGATTGAACCTCTGATTCATTGAAATGACCAAAATATTGTTGCAAGAAAGATTACAATAATGTCTTAAATTTTGATGTGCATGATTCTTCCTTCTTGTTTTCTTCACTTTAATTTCCTTGAATCTCTCTTAAGTTGTACATGTACTCCACTTTGCTCATTCTATCTATTCATTGATTATTCAATTAAATTATTTTCTCTGTTTTTTCCCTTCTATTGAACTTCATCACAAGTTTTTCTTGGTTCCACTATAATAGATCTAATAACATCACTAAAACTAAATTTATTAATAGTAATATATTTTGTTATTATCAAAATCATGAGTTAGGAACTCACTTAGTCAATAATAAGTTTTTAATATTTTTATTAGGTTTTCAGTTTTTCTTATTAATATGGTCTTATTCAAGATAAATTTATAATTTCCATTTTGAATTTTTAGTCATACTCTTTTTTGTAAATTATTTTCTAAATAGGATTTTTATTCATAATTAGACATTCATTTTTTAATATTTCATGTTTTCTAAAATGGTTTATCTTGATCTACATCCAACTAAATTTCATTTTAAGTAATTGCTTATGTTAATAAAAATGTTATTTTGAGAATTAAAATATTATACTTGATTAAATGTTTTAAAAGAGGCGGTTGAAGAAGGAAAATAGATGAAATGTTCGAAGTATAGTCAAGATTTCACCGAGAGCCTAAGGTGTTGGCTTTATCTGCTTTTGAAGAGCTATCAAATTCATAAATGTATCCTATATACTACATAGATAAAATTGTTTATTGAGTATCATTCCACTATAAGAAAACTGTGGATTAGCGATAGAAAAGAAACCGTTAGAAATTAGCGACAGAAAGCATATTTTCGTCGCTAAAATTGATTAATTTAGCGACGATACTAATATCCATCACTAAATATGGAGGGAAATCGTCACGACAAAATTTGCGACGGACATTAACG
>JANPWT010000006.1:38993366-39011518 GCA_024678245.1 Erythroxylum densum
TTTCATTGGGTAAAGATTGTTACGAATGGGGCCTGCGAGAAGCGGCACCTTGGATTCGAAATCCTTCACATCGTAAGCAAATGGATTAAATTTAATTACACAGAAATTATCATTGACAAAATTGCCAATAGATAAAAGATTAGTAGTAATGTTGACACAGAAATTATTATGTATTTAAATTAATTTAATACATAATATTAAATTAAATTATTTATAATTCTTATTAATAAATGATATATCACATAATTAAATAATATATATTTAATTGAAAAACAAAAACCACATTTGTGGTTTTTATAAATTTTGAAAACTGAAAAAATAAAAAACTCAAATAAACAAAACTTTTTTACTAAATTTGAAAAAAAAAAAGAAAAACAAGCCCAAAAGAAAATACCTCTTAATATACAATACAACCTTAAAGATAGCTGGATAAACATATATAAAATAAAAGATAAGACTAAATAAAAAATTACGATATATGCCATCAACATAAGCCTTTTATCCAACATTATATACACGTGAAAATATCCAGTTTGTGTTAGTTAAGATAATGAGATGTTATTAAGTCATAATTTGCATTTTCCTTTACTACTAAAAGAAAAAGTTAGTATTTCTTGCTTTATCGTTAAAGGTAAATGTTGTTATTATCTCGTAAATAAAATAAAGAAAAGTCATGAAAAGTGGGGTCTTATAACCATATAAACATTGTGGGCCCCAAGTGATACTCCTTTGTACTTTACAACTGCCAATTCAACCGCGACACGTGTGCCAATCAGGTTTGAAACAAGCGTAGTCAAGATGGTCAAACTAACGGCCCCACCATCGTGATTCACATACATATTTAACAGAAATCTAAAAGCTAACAAAAGCCATCATTCCTCATATGCTTTTGGGTATGATTATGATTTTACTACTTATTTTCAGTAATTTTGATTGAATCATGTAAAGCGCCGTAATCAAATGACACTCAAATCATTGGCCAGAAAAAGCTGACGTCCATCTGCAATAATGGAACTACAGTGCAGAAAAACATTGCCGCTGCTTTTCCTTAACTATAAAAACCATTTCTTGCTCCAGCCATCTTCTTCCGAGCATTCCCAGCACAATATCCTCATGTGTTACAGTCAAATACCATCTTCATGTCTCACCTCTCTCTTCAAATGTGGACATGTAACTTATTGTAAGATAGAGAACCAAGAAAAAGGGTAAACAACAGAAAAGGTGACAGGAACTTGGATGTCTTAAAAGATGTTTTCTCTTTTGTTGTTTAAATATTTGCATGGATATGATGGGATTAAGAGTTTTGAATAGGATATGGAGGCTCTTTTTCAAAGATTTTCTTAAGATCACAAGTGCAAAAAAAGCAGAAGCTTATGCTCAAAGCAGAGAACCTTCTCTCTTCTAAATCTATCCTTGAGCCCTCTTTTCTTTTCTTTTTGTTCCTTCTAGTTTAGTTTTCTCTCCAAAGCATAGAAGCAAAGCATCTCCTCTTCTTTAGGCTCTTGCCTCACCATCATATTGTCCTGCTTTCCATTGTAAGCATCAATCTTTCCTTCCCTTATAATTTAGCTGCTTCTTTTGTGTTATTGGTTATTATTTTTATACAATGAAGTTGCATGTCATCCTTCTGCAGAGAAACCACCTAAGTTTGGAATCTCTGATTACTTTGGAGAATTTGTTGATTCAAAACCATCATGGTTTTTTTTTTATAAATATAATTTGAATTCCCATTGGGACAATTGCTCCCCGGTTGTTGTGGTGCTGAAATGGTGTATATAAGCACCTATATATCAACTAGGATGTATTCTTCTTAAGCTTTTAATATGATGACACATATAGGTTCTGTATGGCCACTTAAGATTTCAAAAATCTGGCATTTAAGTATCCGTACGTGTGGTTTGATCATAGATTCAGCTTCGATCTTTCTCTGCTCGTTCATGGAATAACAGCAATACTGTTTCTGTTAGGGATAATTAACCAAACATATGGATCTAACTCCTCACATTTTTTCTGTCTAATTTTCTAAAATTTCACTTGCTTGACCTTTCATTGTTGTTTATTCTTTGTTCATTCATTCTTTCCTCTCATTTATTTGTGATTCTCCTTGTGCAATAACTTGATTTTTACTCCTTAAGAAATAATTCGCAATGTATTTGTAATTAGCATCTGGTTCTTTGAAGTGTATTCTATTTTAAGCACCGTTCTCGCCACTCTGGTGATTCCTGTTTATCAAGTGAAAAATCAGAGAAGTGGATAGTGACAGGATGAGTCTTATAACAGGATCCTCCAAAGATAGTTGGCATCCAGTCATGACTGCCGATACAACCATAGCTAGTTACTGGATGAACTGGAGATTCTTCCTTTGTGTCATGTGGGTTTTATTCTTGATGACTATTTCATTGATTCTTATACGGAAAAAAGAAAATTGTTCCAGAAAGGAATGTGACAGTGGTGGAGAGACCAAGCAAGAAACAGGTTCATTTTTGTATGATGATGAAACTTGGAGGCCATGCCTTAAAGGAATTCACCCTGCTTGGTTGCTGTTGTTTAGATGTTCTGCTTTTATTGTGCTTTTGGTGCTGCTCATCGTTGCTGTTTTTGTGAATGGAGGCAGCATCTTTTACTACTATACCCAGTAAGCTTTTCTTCTTCTCCCTTCTCAAGTTTTTCAAAATGCTGATAGATGAATTTCAAGCAGTGATGCACTTCTGGTAAAGTTTGCTGGATGGATGCTCTCATACAGAACTCTAGAAATGACTTTAATCGAAAGTTGAAGATGTGATTTGTTAAATCAATCACAAAAGGAGTAGCAAGCCTATTGATCTTTTAAATTATGAACTTTCCGCAATTACTGGACTAGGTTACTTGACATTCCTATTTCTTGGTCTGGAACAGGTGGACAGTCGCTTCTGTTACCATCTATTTTGGGGCAAGTATCATGTCTTGAAAACCCTTCTCTTTGAGTTTTTGTGTGTGCTTGCTTAAAATTTAGCTCCTCTATTTGTTATTACTTTAATTTTGCTCGTTTTGAATGTAGCTTGGATCAATACTCTCCATGCATGGCTGCTATCAGTATCACAAAACAGTTGGTGGTGACAAGGTAGATCACGTAGACGTTGATACAGAGCACGGAATGAACTTTAGTCCTGGGAGTGGTGAAAGTTGTAATCTTTCCATGGCAAGGAAAAACTTGAACTCCGTTATTGAAGGTCTAGATGTTCGACAACCTGCAGGCAACTGGGCTCATCTGTTTCACGTAATTTTCCAGGTAATTTATCTGATAACGCTTCTAAGTTAGAGCAGGGATTTCGTTTTGTGAATCTCTGCTACTTTACCTCTCAACTGATTTGGCTATTGGAAAATAAAGACTGTGAATGTGGCATCGGCGAAAGTAGTTCAGTGTTTATTTTCTTTACAGATTGAAAAGCCTGGTTATTTCCAATTATCTACTCTTGGATCATCTGAAAAGGAGCTCTACATATGTCTTGGTCTTTATGGTTTTGAATTGGATAAACCTTAGAAAGCTAACCTCTGTTCCGCTGTTGTTCAGTAGGTGATTATTAGTGATAAGTTGAATTTCTGTATTTTTTTTTTAACAGATAAATGCAGGGACAGTCATGCTCACAGATTGTGTCTTCTGGTTTATACTTCTTCCATTTCTTGCGATCAAAGATTACCACCTAAACGTTGTAAGTATGCTTAATTTACCTCTCCAAGTGTTCCTGGACCAAATTGGCAGCAAAACAAGTCTCTGTCAACTGAAAAACTTTTGTAATCAATCACCTATACCAGAAAGAAATGGAGAATTGCATACTTATGCACATATCCAATACTAGAGTAGAAAAAAAGAGTGTAAAATCAACTTTCAACTCGGTAACTAAATATTCCCCTCATTCTATTGTGACAGTTGGTTATTGGCATGCATACGATGAATGCTATTTTCCTCCTTGCTGACACTGCTTTCAATTGCTTGGTACGTTCCTTTCCCTTCAGTCGCATGCACAACTCATGTTATTAGTCTCTTTCTAATTTTAAGTCGAAAATTTTCAGCCATTTCCTTGGTTTCGGATTGCATACTTCTTTATGTGGACAATAGTATATGTGATATTCCAGTGGGTAGTCCACGCTTGTGTCAAAACTTGGTAAACTTCATCTCCTTTCACTTTCCAACATGAATTATGTTTCCTGGTTAATCTGTTTAAAAGACACGTTTGTTTTTTTCCTGAACAGGTGGCCTTATCCATTCCTCGACTTATCATCTCCATTTTCTCCTTTATGGTATACTCTTAAACACTAGCTCAAAGAACAATTCTCCTCCTGATTTTACTTAAAACTAATGGAGTTATCCCATGATATCTTCAGCCTTGTTTAAAACTAATTGAGTTATCCCATGATATCTTCAGCCTTGTTTCAAGTTGTACTAAGAACCTAGCATGGTAGCTCTAGTGCTGTTTTGTTAGGCATAGAAGAATACTAACGCTGTAAGCAAACAAATAGTGACGCTCTTCCTTCATGAATATGTGAACTTGAAGGTACTTCGCTGTGGCTGCAATGCATATCCCCTGCTATGGATTGTTTTCTTTCATCATAAAGCTGAAACACGCATTGTTGTCAAGATAGTTTCCGGAGTCCCGGTGCCTGAGGTAGCTGGATCAGAAGTCTGCGAACTATCCTGGTTTAAGCAGGTTGATAAAATTTCAGAATGCTCACATTAAAAGTTTCACCATTAGGAGAGCAGAGAAGAGAAGACAAAATAAAAATGCAACACAAGGAATGATCCTGTTCTGAATAGGTGCAATTCAGTTGGGGAATTTTTGTTAACAAACATAAGTGTTCAAACAAGCTTGGAACTTTTAGTTTACACAGCCATTATAAGGTGGCATATATGTAACAGCATACTATTATTGAAAAGAGTTAAAAAGGAGTTTCTCATTCCTGTTAATCAGCCATTAGAAGGTGCCATTGCCTTTCTTTTTTCTTATCTTGACAATGTACATTGTAGCCTAAGGCATTTCGATAATCCTCTTTACAATGTCTAATAGAGGAAAGAGAACATATCATAAAGAAGAGATCAAAGAAGAATACGGTCTTTAAACTTTGAAATTAGTGATTCAGATGAACTCTGAAACCATGACAAGCTGGTGCCTTTGTGAGATAATCACCGACCACTTTTCAAATAGTCATAACTTTTTCCGGTCTTGGTCAATAGTATCTGCTTTTCCTTTTTCTTTTAAGCTTTGGCCCAGTACCTATGAGCCATTTACAGAAAGTTCGGTTTAGCTGCTTTAGCCAAGCATACCTACTACTTTGGAAATACAGCTATTGCTTTAACTATTTTTGTAGATCCACTGTCTTTGTCATCATACTAAAGCTTTCACTGGTCACCTTATAAGCAAGCATGTCCTAGCAATTAGGGACATTTGGTCTAGCTCTAAAGTTATATAGAAAAGAACTTGGGTTTATTCACGGACTACAAACAATTACTCGTGCTGATACTGAGAAGAGAATTATCTTTGGACAAGGTAGCAGAGTTTCATAAGAATACCTAAATTTGGATATTAAGCCTATGTACCAGAAGAACTATAAATTCGTGCACAACAATACTGTACAAATGACATGAAGACAATGGGAGATCAAAAATAGATCTTGGCAGATAAACAATGGAAGCAAAGGTGTTAAAGAGTACTTGGCAAAGACCCCATCAATATAACATTGTCACTGTCCTTATAATCAGTCGTCTTTTCTGGCTTGGCTCTTGAAAATAATCCAGACAGGAATCGTCCGGTCAAACCAGAGCTGGATCTTTCCCCGAGCAGATAATCACTGGCTTTACGGCGTAGTACATTGGTGGGTTCCATCAGCTTGTCTGGGGCAATGCATGCCCCACAAGAACAGTTCTTTAGCAGTTTGAAGCAAGTTTTATGGAAAACTGAGCCACAAGAAGCACACTTTTCTACTTCACCTTCCTGTTTGAATTATTTCACGGTAAGGATACTAAATGATAGTTTTAAAAAATAAAAAATAAAAAATGAATTGAGTCCAGAAAGACAAGCAGAGAATGCAAAAGAAAAGTTTTACTGGGACTACAAGAAAAATAAATCAGACTTTGGTGCTTCCATTTTGCAATTTGTCACCTCACTACGTCGTAACACATACTTTTTTCCTGATTCAAATATTATTTATGCCCAGTGTAAGGACACCTACCTGGAAAGGGAAAATGAGTGAAGATGGGTCATTGCAAGCTTGTCGGGCATTGCATGGGACTCCCACATCACAGCAAATGAGGCACTGCTCTGTTATGTGCTCCAGGATTTTCCCAGAGACAGTCTCTACAATCACAGGTAGAACTGACATAGAAGTAGAACATGTAATAAGAACACAACGATAAAATATCATCACATGAGGGCGTGCATGCACATAAATGAATATAGATAACCAAATTCAAAGTTTACGTTTTTCTTGATCTTATAAAAGGATAAATAGAAGCCAATAAGAAACTAAAACAGACAGGAAACAGAAAGTAGATTTACAAGAATCAGGTTATACTGTAAAGCTTCACGGATGGGCCTCCCGGTATCATAATACTTGCACGTAACTAATGTGAGGTAACAATTTTGTATTAGAATAATCGTACAGAAAGAAATATAAGAACAATTGTAAATGCAAAATTGCCCACACAATAGACGATAAGTGTGCATATGTAAATTCAGATAAGTAACAAACGTTGATAACCTTTCCAACTGTAACAACGGGTAGGAACATACACACTCAATATGACTGGTGAACTGTAAACTGGAAATTCAAAGGTAATCAAAAGCAAACCTGCAAAGGGCCCTTTTGACAGATCAATAAGGTCTCTAAGTGCAAAAAAGTCATTGCTTTCAAGAAGGTATCTTCTATATCCAAGCCCTCTGTTGATAGTCTGGCGAAATGGGCAGTGAACATATGGGAGCATAATTCCTATCCTTTTCCTGACACCTGTGACATGTTGCAAGGCTGGCACCCTCGAAAACAAGAAAGGATTGACTGCACTCACACAAAGCATAGGCTGCAAGACAAGATTGATTAATAACTTCTTGCAGGCAACATATGTTAACCAAGAATAACAATGCTTGATGACGGGACAAAGTTTTGGCCATGCATGAGTCTACTAACGTAATGCAGGTCTAAAGAAAGTCAACAACTTATCAGACTTTATTTAACCAAGTAAATCATGTATACTAGAGCATAACAGCAGAAATCCACAACTTTCAAACCCTGATTTTGACATCAATCATCACTCCTGCAGTCACTAAATTTTGCAGTGTCAACTACATGTAGCTAAAGAATCCCATATGAAAAGTTGCAGAAAGGTTGTCATTTCTTAGTTACCTGCTCGTGTATAGAATCTAGGTATGACTTAGCCAACTGAGAAACTGGATACTGGGTAAAATCCCAATAATGAAGAACTCTCGCGGGTAAAACTGCAGTGTCATTAGTGTGGCATGAGGAACAAAACAATTGGCCGGTGTATTCACATAGTCGTGGCTTTCCCCACCCAATTGACTGTATTAAGTCTCGCATTAGTGTCATACCATCATTAAAAGGTTTATGGCATCCAGCACAGGAATAATGCTGTGCTTCTAGCAATTGTTTCAAAGTTCTGTGAGGCCGATTTTCAACTATGAGAGATATTGTCTTGCCTAAATCGGTGATTTTTTCTGAACCTCCCCTTATGTTTGTTAAAGTTGCCGAAGCAAATGATTTTCTTGATGCAGGAGAACTAGGAAATGAGTCATCAGGACTCAAAAACCAAACTAATGCACTTGGTGGAGCAGAAAAGCATCCAGAATGGAGGATTGACTGTAAGCACTCCTGAATAAGAACACTTCTTTCAGAGACAACATCAGGTGATGCATTTCCAAATAATTTTCTAGATTCTTTCTCCACAGAGGACCAAGGAGTGGGAAGATCAGTAAATAAGGATTTCAGTTGACGATACAGTGTATAGAAATCTCGATATCTGCGCTCAACCTCCCATTGATCCTGGCCACTCCACACCCTTATTATATACACAGTATATTCCTTAACCCCAACCAATCTTTCACTAAGTGAAACATCTCCTCTCTTCTGCTTCGCACCAACAACTTCAACACCATCTATTTGTCGCTGTTGGGTGCCAACTGGGTAAGTATCATCTGTACCAGAAGTAGAAGCAGTTGACCCCCCATCTCTTAGAGGTAAAGACAGGTGTGATTGAAAGATGTTATCATTCTGAGGGAACCAAGCACCGACAGAATCAGCTGAATCAAGTAAAATTTCTTCCATTTCATTAACAATCTCATCATAGAACTCATGATGTTCATCGTTTCCAGCCTGTCAAAAGAACAGAATAAGAAGTAAGATCATGAAAAGCTTTGCAAGCAGCAGGATCCACAATTCTAAAATATTCCCATCGAGAAACATAAGATATCAAAAAACTACCTTCACAATCTCTCTTTCACAAAACACATGGTGAGTTATGTAAAAGTTTGACAATACAATAACAAAATGAATAATGGCATTCCAAACTCCAAATGACCACAACCCTTCAAAATAAATGACGTAGATGCTAGAACTAAGGTATAGTACACAAAAAAAAAGTATTAATTATTTGAACCGACTTTGATAATCACAGACAAAAATCTACTAGGACAGCGAACTAAAAACATTTGTGACTCATAATCAAAGACAAAAATCTATAAACAGGTTCAGTTTAAATTTAAAAAGTTATTATTTATAAGGTCATCAAGAATCTAGAGAAGATGGTGTAGATGTATATGATGAAGACGATAACGGGCACTAAAGTAACAAAAGGAAACTGATAATGACCAATTCACAATGTTTTTCACCAAGATAATGGAAGCAAAAGCATTTTTGAAACATTACTCACGTTATTTTCATCCCTTTGTTGCATTGGTTCTGGATTGAGGTTTTCAAAGAATTCTGGGTTTGCATTGCCAGAACAATTAGATGGATGGAAACCAAGACGACCGGTTGTATCAGAGAGAGGGTCCGAGTCTGCTTCTAAATTTTTGGTCTCCTCAACTTCGTTTTTTTTTTGGCAATATTGATGAATGTTTTCCTGGGATTCTGCTGGTGGACAACCACTTTTGACACATGAATCCATGATTTTCAATCCAGAATCCTTAGGTGCGTTAAGTGCCAGTGGATCTTGCTTCATCTCAAAGCCATCGCTGAGGGAACGAAACTTAGAAGGTTCCGTTGTGTCATTAGCAGTTTGGATATGATTTATTGGAACACAAAAGTCTATTGCATTATCTTCATCCAATTCGGGAGGATATTGAACTGTTGTGGTCACTGAGGCACCGGCATCACCTATGGTCAATTCATTGACTCCTTCAACCTGACAATTTGTTAAAATAATGTCTCCAATTTCTTCCGCTTCCTCCGTTTGTGAATGCTGATGATCAGTAGGAACAGCAGAACAACTAATACAAGCTTTTAGTTTACCACATCCAACTTGACTGGAGCCCTCATATTCCTCCACCAAATCTATCCCCTTCTCTGTATGATCAGCAATTGAAAACTTGGACTTCATAGAAGTGGAACCAATATTTTTTTCTTCAGTTTCCAGATCTTCTTGTTTCTGCTCCTGAAGTATATTAGAATTCAGGGAAGCCAGAGTACCTCCCCATGTTTCTTTCTCAAAATCATCCCAATCATCCGAACCAAAAGCTACAGATGAGTTCAAAAGCAGTGGATTGTCATACTCAATTTTTGCTTGCTCATTGAAATCTGCACTCCTCTGGAAACACAAATTCCTCCTATTTTCGTCATCTGACCCACAACCATACATTGAATCATCACCCTCAGAATGCTCATATCTGGAAGATCCACCATCCTCCTCCTCCACCTCCCCTCCATGAAATTCCAAAGACAAATCTGAATACATCCCACTTAAGCAACAATCAATCTCTTCATTGACATTAACCACTCGATCTAAAGACCCTTCTCTGGATCCTTTCCCAAAATTCAATCCAGTTTCCGGCCCGCAATCTATCGACCCCCTCTCACCTTCACCAATGTTAAAGTTCTCGTCTTCTCTAACTGCCAAGCCATTAACCAATCCACTAGTCCCCTTATTACCAGACGACTCCAATCCACTTCTGCCCCTCCCTCTAAAACCCTCCTTAACATGTCCTTTCAGCGAGTCCATAACCGAATTAGAAAGCGTTCGCTCATCCGGACCACCATCAAACGTCTGTTCTAAACTAAAATTCTCCAAACTCTTCAGCGATCCAAATTCAGACTCCGGAAGATCATTAAACGGTCCGATAGAACTGCAAATACTAGCCGTGCCCATGACAGAGTTCGCGCTATAATACCTCTCGAACTCCGACTCCCCACACGAAGAGTACTGCGACAAAGAGCCCGGCGACGCATCTCCGCCTAACGATCTCGGAGGGAGGGGCTCCGATGTATCCGGAGAGACGGGCCCTGAGACGCTCTCACGAGTATCCTCCCCGTTATTCATACGATCATTTTCGCCTTTAACTTCATCTAAAGAGCGATAAATAGAGTTTCCAACTGGATCGGGCGGTGGAGAAGTCGATTGGAGGGTCGCCTGAGAAATTTGGATAAAAGAGGAATTCGGCAACACTGACAATTTCAAGGATGCTTTCTTGTAGTGTCTGTTTCGTGTACTGAACTAAAACTTCATGTTGTTGTCTTTAAAAGACAAAATAATAGTTTTTTACTTTCCTTATTTTATTTAAAATTTTCTAATTCACCCTTCCCATTTTTTCTATTGGCAGGCTTACATATAAACTGGTGCTTAAACCTTCCCAACAAAATCTTAAACCCTAACTCAAGGGCGCAAAAAGCCTTGAGTTTGGTCCAAGTAAGGAATGGCAAAACCAATCGAAGCAAGCATGGAAACCCTGCACCTGTTGAAATCCACCGAGGCTCCGTTATGGTTGGCGCCGTCGCCTTCGCTAGCCCAAGCGGCGCGTACTGCGTCGCAGCAACTCTTCTCCACTCTCAAACCCCACGTGCCTAAGTCACCGTTTGATCAGCTTTTGGTTGATGGGTTCGACGCCGAGCAAATTTGGCAACAAATTGACCTGCTTCAACTGCCTCTCTTGTCCAGCCTTCGCCGTCAAGTCAAGCATTGGGAGAGAAATCCAGAAGAATTAAAAACGACGTTGAAGAAGAAGAATGAAAATCTTGTGGAAGGAGAAAATAAGGGTGTGGAAGAGGAGGAAGCGAAACGGGTCGAGGAGGTTGGTGATGATGAGGAGGATGCTGATATGGATGGCTTTGATGATGATGATGATGATGATGATGATGATGATGTTGATGATGATGATGAGGAGGAGGAGGAGGAGGATAAACAAGGTGGAGAAAATGGGATAGAGGATAAGTTTTTGAAGATAAAGGAATTGGAAGAGTATTTGAAGGATGATGAGGCTAGGGAATATGGATTGGATACTACGAAGAAGAAAAAAGGTGAGCACATAGATGAGGATGACGACGACAACGATGATGATGAAGAAGAAGAGCAAGAAGATGATGACTTGGAAGATGATGAGGTGATGAATGTAAATAAAGATACTTCTTTTTATTTATGGTCTCATTATATGTCTACTTCAGTGAATTTTCTGATTCTAGAGTTCTATATTTAACTTTGATCTTGAGAATGAAAACAAGAGGCTTTATGTTGAATGTGATTATGCAGCTTGGCACTTTTGATGATGGTGAGGATGAAGAGGAAGATGCAGACACGTTGGGAAATGCCAGGTCCTTGAGTTTTTTGCATTTGCATCTGATGAAAGAATGCTAGTCTAGTTTCATTTTATTCCTACCTCACTGTTGAAACATAAGTTTATAGATGTTAGAATTGGGTTTTTTACCTTCTGTTCATGTCATCAGTATACAGTAGGAAACAGCAGTAGCAGAATCAGCAATTCTTCCAATTGCTTTATATGGTCAATTTTGAGGCTCATTTGTGCATTCTTTTACATCAGATATGAAGATTTCTTCAGTTCTAAAAGGAAATCAATCACTAAAAAAGGGTCTAGAGAAGATTCAGAATCAGATGATGAACAAGATGATGACTCTGCCACCAAGGTAGTGTGTTGTGTTTGAAAAATTGCAGTGATTTGCAAAATTGCTATTTTTATTGTCTTGTGATGTTGAAAATTCATTTCTCAAATTGCATGCATATTCAAAGAAATAACATCAGGAACTGTTGTTCTTGTATAGAAGAGAGGTGGTCTTTCTACGCATGAGAAGCAACTTGAGAAGCTTCAATCTGAAATAGGGCAGATGGAGAAGGCAAATTTGGAGCCTAAAACATGGACCATGCAGGGAGAGGTAACTTTTCGTATCTGTAGTGTTATTCCAATAACTGCCTTTTAAGTTATATTCATTACAATTGGCATTTTGATGGATACAGACTTTAGTTATGGCATTAACCCTTTATACATGTTTTTTTCTTTGCCAACAGGTAACTGCTGCCAGCAGGCCTAAGAATAGTGCATTAGAAGTTGATTTAGATTTTGAGCATAATGCAAGGCCTCCCCATGTAATCACAGATGAGGTCACTGCATCCCTTGAAGATATGATTAAGAATCGGACCGTGGAGGTAAAGTTTAATGTTATAATAAATATCTACATGTTGCTATGATGTTGATGTATCACTCTTGACTTTATGTCAGTTGTTAAAAGACTGCCGTTAGGTGGTTATTAATGTCTAAATGATGCTCATGAACTGTGGTAACAATGCATCTGATCTTTCTTTTCGGGGCTAAGCTATGTAGTTATGGTCTGTTTGAGATCAATGGACTTGTGACACTAATTGAGCTTATAGTGCTAATATCCTACATTATCTCCTTCCATCCCCTTCCCTTCCCATTTTACCTTTTTTTTCTCTCTTCCAACCAGCATTTGATCTTTGTAACTATAAATTGTTCTCTTTGTCTGGCATGTCATAGGTATAAACGATAAATAACAAGGATACAAACAGTAGAGAATATCTATTTCTTATAGTTTCTATTTGTTTTTGTTGACATTCACAAATGACTCTTGCTCCACAAGATTGAAAATATAATAGATTGTTAATATAATGAAAGAACTATAGTAACTTGTGTAAATTATGCTTGCGTGCATGTCCATGTGCTAATGCCCATGTCACAAACTTTTGAAATGGCTTGTTTTATGGATTTTGATACCCAACACATAAAAGAATGAAGAAGGAAACGAAGTTGAAATTCATGTACACACAAAGAGGCCTAATTTTGTCACTAACTTTGATAATATATTAAATGCAACTAGTACTATTCAAAGATTTGATTTCTATTCATTTAATTTTTTAATTATACAACGTTTCTACCTCATGCCTTTCGATTTTCTTTTTCTTCATTGTTTGTTACGTGTTTGATCATTTCGCTCTGGTGGATAAGCATTAGGGGATAACAAATTAAACAATGCTTAATATTTTAAGATTTTTTTCAATTTAATACTAAACTTTTTTAAAATTTTCAATGTAGTGATTAAGCTTTTAAAATTTGTATAAATTAGGTTAAAAAGTTAATTTTGCTGATGTGGTGTATACACCAAATGCCATTTGAATGTCTATTTATTAACCACATTAGTAAAGACAACGTGTTCACCAAATGCCATGTGAATGTCTATTTATTAACCACATTAGTAAAGACAATGTTTTGACCTGATTTGTACGAATTTTAAAAGGTTAATCACTAAATTAAAAAATTTAGAAAATTTAGCACTAAATTGAAAAAAAATCCTAAAAAATTAAGTCACTTTTAAATATGTTATTTCCATGCATTAGTGTCTCCTACTCTCCTCTCAAACTAATGAACTGCAGTGTTGCCATGGTGTTTCCAGGGGCGGTTTGATGACATTGAAAAGGCTCCTAGTTTGCCCTCTAAATCACCACGGGAGTTGAAAGAGTTGGTAAGCTATATAGCAGAAAAGGCAGTTTTCATTTCTCTTAGTCTAGAAAGCTAATAATTACTGTTTTTATTGCAATTTTCAGGATGAGAACAAGAGTAAGAAGGGTCTTGCTGAAGTCTACGAGGTTATTTCTCATGGCTATCATATTCATTTACGCCCTGATAACATGTTCTATATCATTTCTGACTTAATAAAATTTCACACTCTGAATATGAAAATTCAATGCCCTTGTCTTTTCTGACTTTTCAAGCTCATGTAATTATTCACAGGAAGAATATGTACAAAAGACAAATCCAGCAGTTGCTCCACTATCTTTCTCGGATAAGCAGAAAAAGGAGGTAATTTCTATAGATGGTAATTTCTAAGTTAAAGATTGTTGTTTGTTTGGTTTCCATATTTCTTCCCTGTGTACTTTGGTTAACAAGATTAGCTTAACTTTGTTGTTACTATTTTTCTAGGCCAGCATGCTTTTCAAAAAATTGTGTCTGAAGTTGGATGCCCTTTCGCACTTCCACTTTGCTCCAAAACCTGTAAGCTTCCCAAACTCCGGTATTTTTTTGAAAGGATGGTATAGCATCTTCTTTTAGTCTAATATGTTATCTGGATCTTAACAGGTTATTGAGGAAATGTCTATACAAACAAATGTCCCTGCACTTGCTATGGAAGAGGTAACATGGTTTTCATACCTTTCAGTTTTAGAGATTTCTTTACTTTAAATACTTGCTGAAATGTTTGATGTTTTCCATGAGCAGATTGCACCTATGGCAGTTTCTGATGCAGCTATGCTGGCTCCTGAGGAAATCTTTTTGGGCAAAGGTGACATCAAACAAGAGACCGAGCTTACACAGGCAGAAAGGAAGAGGAGGAGGGCTAAAAAGAAAAGGAAGTTTAAGGGTAAGCCTAATTGCACCGCATGTATTTTATAACAGATTAGAGTAGTTGTCATCTGCTTTACTCTTTCATGTGATACCGAATAAGTATCCTGCATAATTTCATTTACTTTTACTTGAAAGTTTAAATTTCCTTTTAATGTTTACCTTCTATATGGGGATGACAGCTGACGCATCAAAAAGGATGGTAAAGAAGGCAAAGGACACCACATCCCTAAACCAGAATGATGGTGACTACTGTCCTTAAGTGACCTGTGTCCTATATTTTTCTTGCAAATTAACCCAAGTTAAGTCTCTTACCTCAAATCCTTCATTCAATTGCAGGCAAGGAAGACTAATACCTTTTGCATCATCACATCCATGTTATATGAGCTCCCAGAACCATTTTAGATCCGGTGACCTAGAAATTGTACCTGCAATATGGAGGAGAAGTAGGGTCCATGGTTTCCTTGTGCTTTTTGACAAATATGAATACAGCAATGAGACCCTGCAAACTAAACTGAAAGATGAGTGGGAAATCTCAACGCGATTTGAAGCTTGGCGACGAGATGAATTAAAGCTATTAATTTTATAGTTTTCTAATGCTTCAAAAAATTGTCATGTAATTTCGTTAAATCCTAGATCAACATTAGTCTCTTTGACAGTGTCATTTTTGGCATTGTTTTGTTAATTGATTCTCGCACTTATCCATTAAATAGCCTTTGTTATGCTCAATCAAATTGAATGAAGGATGACTTGATACAGAACTGAGAAATTAATAGCAATCAATCTTTCTCAGAAACGCAATCTTTAGGCGACATTTTGGTGCCTGCGAGGTAGAAACGAGAGGCTCATCACAGCAAACAATGTGCCCTGGAAAACCAGAGCTGTTAAACTACACGATTTTTTATTTTTGAGAAAACTAACTACACGATCATTTCAAGGTGGTTCGACGTGCTTGGTGCTTTTACTGCTTTAAGAGAGAAACACCAAGAGTGGATGTCAATTAACCATTTGTTTTGTGCAATTATAAATAATTTTAATGCAATTACGATGCTTGAAACTCTAGCAAATTTATGGTAATTAAATAACTACTAAACATAAATTTAAAACCAAAATTTTGCTGATATGCACAGGATATTTGAGCATTTATTCAACTTTTGGCGGCCAGCACAAGGGAAGAAGATAAAATGTGATGGCTTGAGCGATGGATCAGATCTACTTAACACTACCATTCTACAACTTTGTTCTCTTCATCCCACGGAGACTCAATAGTAAAGGGCTATGCTTCCCCACAACTTAAAGACTTCATCTGCTCAAGTGCTCTTCAAGCCTCTCAATTGCAGCACCAACACCACTCTTCGCTGAATCTGGATGAAGAGCTTCGTTTCCTTCATTTGCTTTCTCTACAAGCTTCAGGTGAAGCCAACCTGTTGCAACAAACACCATTTCCGTAAGAAATATTCTTTTCCTGTGTTTTAACTCCACAGTCAACTTAATCGTTTCATTATTTACCCATATAATCATAAAGGGTACTGTCGCATGTCAAAACATGACGCTCTAAACTTACATAACAAGCCTGCATGACGTTAGGCCAAAATCAACCATACTTCATGGAGCTAATCCTATAAATAATATAGCGGACACCTAAAATACTTTACAGGAGGTGTTAGCACGTACCAAGTGGGAAACAAACTGCAGCACCTAAAGCTGATCCAAGCAGCACATTCCTTGCACGCCATCGCAGAGACCCAGGCACTAACATCCAGAAAACAAATTAAGAAAAGTAGTTTACATTCATTATAGAAAGAAAAAAAGGTTCAAAGAAATAAGAAATGTCAGATAACCAAATTCCACAATGAGGTAAATAAGCACGTCAAAGAAGCCAACATATAAGTTAAGGGTCCTTTACAGATCAAACCAAAAGTTGCAGCAGTGGCTGAACCGGCTCCGACAACATTGAAAACATCATGCACACCCCGTTTCTCAGCAAGCAAATTTTGCAGACCATAAAATGCAGCAGTGAACATGCCAAGCCGTACCCCACCAACTATTGAACCTCGTGTGACTCGAATAAATCTTTTCTCCATTGCATCTCTCATTAATCTGTACTGCTCACGCTTGTCTGGAGTGCTGCCAAGCTTCAACATAACTTCTGCATCCTTACTCTGACAAACATCAAGAAAGTGTCCATAACCTAATATGCATGCAGAAACATAACAAATTGCTGCAAATGACAGCACCTTATCCAACTAGTTCCAGACAAAGGCATAGAAAACATTTACCAGTAATACAAAAGAGAATAACAAACAGCCCTTTCATTTCACTTATGTAAATATTGTGTAAAATCCGTTCATGTAGATCCCTTATCATCTAATAACTGCTAAAAGGCACAGAAAAATGATAAAATTTCCATTCCTCCTCTTCAACTATGCCAAATGAACATGTTCCTTCTTATGGTTTTCCTAAAGCTGTTAAACATTAAAACATCAATTTCTCTGAGTGACCTCTTGGCCTAAATATATGTGAATGCAAGTTCATATTGCTCCCCATTAATTCTTATAATAGCAAGGTAATAATGATTAACAGCATGATGAAATCATCAGGTTTAACCAAAAAGAAAAAAAAAAACAGAAGCAAAGCAGAGTCATTTTTGTGAGACCAAACTCACAACTGATGCAACAGCCTCCTTGCTACCGCCATACAACATGCCTGCAAAGACACCAACCACGGTGGCCGTACCCCAGTTAACTGTTCCAGCTAATTTAGGATTCATCTGATCATATTCCACAAGAGGGAAAAAAAAGTTTTATATAATGCAAATAAATGAAATGGAACTACACAACTACAATAACCAATAAGATTCGCAAGAAAATTATAAAACTATTTCTCCATCAGCTAGGGTTTATTGGCATTTTAGGCAAAATCAGATCTCAAATAATAATTATTTGATAACTGCGGAGTTATTAAGGAACTGGATTTCGAGCAAAAATGAGTTGGATTTGGAAGAGAAGCTTACATGCGAAACCGCCTCTTCGGGCTTTTCAGTGGCCTCCATTTATCTTCACTTTCGGAAGCTAGCACAGTAAATTAGACTTCTCAGACTGATAATATGAACTGAACAATCCAAGATATATCAGCTGAAGAAGTGAATTTTCGCAACGTTTCTTGGGTACCAACCAGGAGTTATACTTAGTTGGGTAAGTTATCGGTTGAGGTTTTTCTCTTTAAGATTCGAATTGATTTTTTTGGTTATTATTTTTTAAAAAAAAAAAGAGTTTTATACAATAAAATATTTGATAACATAAAAATAAAAATAAATTT
>JANPWT010000006.1:39071850-39084177 GCA_024678245.1 Erythroxylum densum
AGCTTGCTCGTAGGCCCCTTAAGAAAAAAAAAAAAAAAAGGGAGCTCTGGTACCACTATGTAGGCTTGAGAAGGTAATTAAGCACTAGTCGTAAAAGGCTGGAAGGAGTTGTTTTTCATTAAACATCATACCTGAATTTATACAGCAGTAGGAATAACTGGTATGCTAAAAAACAGGAAACAATCTCATAAAATCTGGAAAAAAAAAACTGCCACTATGGGATTATAACTTTTAAATAAGTGTAACAGCTAGTTTGACTGACTCAAAGACACGTTTTCAACAAACTCTAATTGACAAGGGCCTTCTGTTCTTCTGCTTGCTGTCATATAATGCTTTCGTATCATATCACGTGTCAGTTAACTCTCAAGAAGTCTCTAAAGGGGAACGAGAGTCTTGAAGAAGAACATAGAATTTAAACCTGCCACAGCTTCACAGATGTTTATTTCCAGAAGTAATGGCATAGTAAATAGACAGCATGAAAACCAATAAATGATCATTAAGGATCCATGCATTTTATTCTCAACCCGAAGCTTAAGCTGCTGACTGAAATTTAGTAATATATCACGTGGTAACTCTTTACAACACAAGCCTTATTGTCTAGTATTTCTTAGCTTGATCCAGGACACAGATAAAGTATATGAAGCATCTTCTTTTCGTTCTTCTATACATAATCATCCAGTTCAATACGACTCAACGCTACGCAGAGCTGTTGGCAAGGGCACCCGCATCAGTGAGAAGAGGCAGTAGTACCCCGCGTTGGTGCTTGTCCATAACAGCTAGAAAACAAAAAAAGACAGGAGTGGAAAAATCAGATTGTTGCTTTATGGTATGGAATTTAGAAAAAGGAGATGAATCATTTAGATGATAGGATATGTTACTTACTGTCGCAACCACCAATGTGTTTTCCTCCGATGAACACATTGGGTACAGTACTCTGTGAAGTCCACTCAGCTAGAGCTCCTTGGATGTCAGCTCCATCACCTTCATAGGAAAAGTAAGTCATACATCCTAGCAGAGGTGCAGAGGTGCAAAATTTGAGTTTTCATTCATGCCCCTAACAGATAAGTGATTTAACATGGCTAAGAATGGTTTCACATAAAATAAAATAAAAGGAAAAAAAAAAACAGATGCGAATAGGATAACACAATGTTTCAAGTAATTAGAACAGTTGAGGAGATAATGTTTTGCTCTTGGATAGTAAAGTCTTTACTTTGCTCATCTAGCTCAACGACCTTGAAGCTTGCTCCTAATTGTGTCAGCAGCTGCTTGACCCTCTTAGAATAGCCACAGTAGGTTTTACTGCAACCACAACACATAACGAAAAGACCGACATCATTAACAGCTTCGTTTGAAGATCAATTCTTGAAACTTGAAAGTAAAAAAGAACAGAAACTGTCTAATACAATTATAACACAAGCACAATCATCTGGAACAAGGAACAGTATCCAAGATAACCTGAAAACGACCACAGGAGCAGCAGTGGATAGCTTTTTGGTCTTTTCAATTGCCATGTCCTTTCCTTGTTTGATTTTCTTGGTTGAACTTAAAAAGGAGCCCATTTCTTGCTGCTTTTAGCTTAGAAATAAATCACAGAATTGCAAAACAAAAAGTCCTCTTGTCAGATTTGCTGGCAAGAAGCTGCTCTTCCCAGGTGGCTCTTAAGAGCCTACAGTCACCCTTCTTTATGTGATGATCGGCTCCACGAAACGACAATGATAAGTAACCGGCCAGTCCATCTACGTCTTGGAAGGACAAGGTTAACCGCTTTTAAGTTTTTTGTCAGTTCTCTATTGTTATCGAGTGACCATGCAACTGTTGATTCGGCAATAAGATGTTATGAAATTGAAAGTGCTGAACAGTGTATTCTTACAACTTAAAGTTTAGTTTTATTCTATGGAATCTTATACGAATTTCTCTGAATGGAAGTAAAAGTAGCTTTCATGATACTCTAATTAAGGTGTAATAATACTACTAAATCTTTGTTGTGCCTGAACTGCCACTAATCCATATGGAGGGCATATCTTCTACTTGTGATTTGAATTGCAGAAAAACAGAGCCAGTCACATACAAGGCACATCTCAGTCTAGTTGGAAGCATCTTATCTTAGCATATGGAGAAATGAAAAAAGGAATACCAATGACGTGTGTGTCATTGGTATAGGGCCCTTTAGAACCCTTTCTTTTTTCTATTAGAATTGGAAGTGCGGTGAACCTTTAAGCTTTCAACGTAATGAAGATAATGAAAAGGAAAGATAAAAGAGGAAGGATCAATAGCATTTAGGCCACTATTAGTTCACGTAATGAAAAGAAAGGCTCTAAAAATGCTAGTGGCTGTTAATAATTAGCAAAGTTATTCCTACTCTTCTTGGCTTTACACGACTCAGATTGATGCAAAGATGGCTTCTAAATCTTTATACAACTGGTTCGGTTTTGGGTTGGAATCTGAAGGCGAACTGTGGGATGAACTCGCACTCTTCTTTGTTGTCCAAAATCCACTCCATTTAGTACGGCTAGTTGAAGGATCGTTTGGTGTTCCACTTCCTTCTTTAGTGAAGCTTGACTTTGCCAGTTCTCTTAGTTGTTTCAGCCATGATTTATCAGGTGTTCCTGAGCTCCTGCTTCCCGAATTTCTGTTTCTGTCAGTAGAGGCGCTAGTCTCCGCCAAGGTTTCTCTTTCTCCCTGCCCATGTCTTGGCAATTTGTTTTCCAGGTTTCTGCTAATCTTCTGTGGAGCAAAGACCAGGAGAAATCCAATTGATGCAATTTTTAGACCTGTTAAGAAAGAATTCTCAGCAGCGTCAAGCTGCTTTGTCTGTCTGTACAATGCATACCATTCGTTGATCATATGTGCCATGAATCCAATTAAGAATACAACAACCATAAGAATCCCAAGTCTTGTTTCATCTTTGCTTGATAGTTGCTTGTCCCACAGAGCAACACAAGAAGCAAATACACCCACTTGGCAGCTAAGAGAGATTATCTCAACCAACTGAACCTTTTTCTTAATGAAAGGCTTCTTAAGAACAAGGAAAAAGAGTTGAAATGAGATGATGCACAGTAGAATGATTGTTGGAGTCTTAGCAGACCGGTCATCTAAGTAGGCACCGGCCACAATTCCCAAAGAAACTCGCTTTATCAAATCAAGCAGTGTGTAATATATTCTTAAAATTCCAAAGAGTTTCTGAATAAAAGGTGCTTCTGCATCTTCTGTTTCATCGTCAGAGGCAATGATACGATCCCCTTGCTTGGTAGGATTACCGCCAGAAATCTGTGAAAGCATGTATTTAGGAGGACCTCTTAGATCTTCAAACAAAGGACCTAGCATGACTAAATAAACAGATTTTGTTTGGTCTTTCCATGTCCACTGTCCTCTCTTTCCAGGTCCTAAAGTTACTCGAATAATGTCTTGATACCAATGAAATATCTGCCCTTCTTGATGGACCTCCTTGTACTGAAGTAGCTTACCAAGAGTAATTCCAACAGAGAGGAATAAAAGCACGGATAACAGCTGAAGTCCGACAGTAGTTAGGAGTATAATGCCTACAGCAACTCCTGAGATCGTACATGCTAAAACAATGGAGCTGATATCAGCTGAAATTTTGAAGGTGCTAAACTGATGTTCCTTCTGGATCCATCAGTTTCAACTAAATAGGCCAAAATCATAGAGGAGTAGAAAACTAGAGAATGAATAATGCTCGTAGTATAAACACTGCAGAAGTAATATCAACTCTAATTCAACTTTCAAAAAGAAAAAATATCAACTCTAATGATTTCAAGAAGGAAAAAGAAGATATAATGTACCTCTAACCACGACAGCTGAAGCCCTACAAATACAAGGTAATGCCAGTATCACAAGATATATCTCAAATCTTGGGAATACTAGTGCTCCATAACCTCTGTCCTTTTCGGAGTTTCTCCTCTTGAATTTCAGGACAAATAAGAGCAAAACATGTAGCAGCATCAAGCTTAAACCAATAAGAGCTAGCCAGAACATGCTTCTATCAAAATCCCTCCAACTAGAAGAGATGAAAGCAAAAAAGTTAGATCAATAAGTATTTTCATCTTCTAAGAAAATTTAAACTTTTAAGATAAATTATTAATTTCATAACTAACCATTGAGTTCATAATCAATATCTTGAAAGAGCCTCCGAGAAATGGTTGAACAAAGTAGCATGTCTATTTGTATGTACTTCTAGTATTTGTATGGTCATACAAGTACTTTTCGCAATCTATCATACTCATAGGCTTTTCCACTTAAATAGTCTATTTCTTATCATGTCTTCTGGCAGTTTAAGAGTAAAACAAAAAAGAGAAAGAAATGCTCACCCATTTGAATGTTGTGGATCCATGATGAATTCAGCTTGCGGTCTAATACTTTGCCTCTGAAGATAAACAAAGGACCCTTGCCTATGATTATCCATTATAAGTATAGGAAACCAAAAAAGAGCCATGAAGTATGACCGATACCTCAAAAAATGTCATGTACTCCATTGGAGTAAGTGGTAATCCATATATTGGGACAGCAATATTCAAACTTTCTTCTTCCTTTTGGATGCTCTGAGTAGCTCCCAAATTACTTATATTGGCAATGAAGGAATGTGGACCGATGGATGAATTGGAGCCCACCATAATCGAGTCGATACCCCCAGTTTCCCATGGGAGACTGAAGTAGGGTATACTCCATTGTAAACCTCTTGCAAGCTCATAGTATTCAACTGGAAGAGTAATAGCCAACCATCTAGACAGTGCAAAAATTTGAATGTAGCATGCACTTCTCTGTGGAAAGAATAAAGGATAGGTTCTTATAGGTTCACAAGATACAATAAATTCACTATCATACTCATATTTCTAGTTCATAAATCCCACGTCAAGGAATTGCATTTACTACAGAATTCTCATGTAATTGACTGCCACTTCTGATGACAGCTTTTAAAATGCTTAAAAATGATGCAAGTGAATCAAATATTGAACATCTATAAATTGATAATGATGTGAACTATATTTGAAATATCAATGAAACGGGTTTCTTGGATTAAATTCCCGGACAAGGCTCAAACCACAATTTTCCCACCATAATGCTCTTAATCATCTTACTAAGATTGCATGTTTGATACAAGAATCATCTTATACCCTTGGCAAGTAGTTTGCCGACAATTTTCAAATATCCTGAAAAAACTGAATCTTTTTGTTACTATTCCTTTTTCCATAGAGCAGAAAACACCTTAAACAACTCCTTAGGAAGGAGTATTCTGCAAGCTAAAACATGGAGATTCCTGAAAGCAACATTTTCTAATCCATGTTCAAGAGTTATCAAAGAAAATATGAGATGCATACTCTGAGCATTACTAAGGATTTCCAATTATGAGGTCATTGAAGCATGCAACCTCAATCATCCACTCAAATTTTAAAGATGATTGCCAATTTCTAAATTTTGCAAGACAAAGAAGCTTAAGAGCAAAGATTTATTTGTCTTTTAAGTTAGATATCATACGAAAAGACTCCTTGTAGGATCAGATGTCGGAAAGGAAGATGGCCTTGAAAATGCTCCCACAGACAGAAGACTTGCACTTGACACCGTCAGAAGCCCCGCAATAAAAGCTGTCGCTAGGAAAGAAGTGGTAGCAAGTACAGCAACTACAGAAGATAGCATGGGGATAGAATCTGTAAATGGAAAGCATAATAGTGATCAATAAATCACCAACTGAAAAGAAAAGTTTCAAGGAAAACATCTTCACAACTTGGGCATAGTACGAAGTTGTAGAACAAGCAAATCGAAGCAAAGATCCTTACAATGTCTCACTTGTAGAACATTAGATGCTAAATTTTTGTTTCCAGAAACATCTTCTGTTACATTTTGAGGAACATTCACAGATATGGTCTCATCATTTGCTTGTATCTCTGCAATGAACTTGCTTCGACTTATTTCACGAAAGCTGGATCCCATCAGAAACAATAACTAGATAAGAGTCCAGTTTAAGCATTTCTTTCCACAACTAGTTGTACCTTACTTTCCTGGAATATCTAAAGATAAAGAATGTAATCAAATTATTTTTGTTTGATGCTTGCACTCACATATGCATGGTGATGATCAAATAAGCTAGTGAAAATGGAGATTGCTAACATAAGTTTACTTACCTCTGCAGATGGCCCCCTGAAATTGTCAGAGAGGAGGATTTGAAGCCAAATACAGGCTTCATGAAGTTCACAGACACTGGAATGATGTGTTCCCTTGTCCTTGTGCTAGATATTGTACTCAATGCCACGAGTGGCCTTTCAGAATCTGAAGATCACATCTGGGTCCATCTTAGGAGGATCGAGTTATATTTTCAAATCTTTTAAGTTCCAAAAGGTTGGGAAAGAGTGCTAACACATCATTTTCTCTACAACTGTTAAATGGTCACTATCCTTCTCCCTAGATTGTTATAAATATTAATTGAAAACATACCATAAAGGAAAGTGGCGGGTGCAATAGGAGAAACTGAAGTCCCTGCTCTGCTTATTATAGTATTTGAATGGAGGGCAACAGTGATGACAGCTATGGAAGATACATTTGCAACCTGAAAGCAGACAACATGTATGGAGTGGGTACGGAAATGTACAAGTAATGAATGTCAATAGGAACATGAATACAAAATAGAAAGAAAAATTACGATGTCCTCCAACTGACCTGAAAGCCAAACCTGCGGTTTCCCAGGGTTCCACTGTCAATAGGAAGAAGATCACCCTGACTTATGTTCAGAGAATTTAGGACTTCCACAGTTGAGTTAAGTATAGGTTCTGAGAAGTATAGATACACCTTCAAGTTCTTGTAATGGTTAGTTGCCTGCACTATTCTTGTTCCATCATTAAGTTGAAGTAGCTGTTCTGGAATGCGAATCCGTAGGTCAACAAACACGTTTCTTCTATCTGTAGAGGAAAGGACCAAATTAACAGAATAAAGAAGAATTGACAAAACGAATAAGGAAAAGCTGGGTGACACTCAATTGATGTTTATTTGTAAGCAACACAGCTGCTTTGATGCAGTTTATAAAACTTGTGATTGTAACTACTAGGAGATCAGAACTATTATTCAAATTGTAAAGAAAATAGGGTTGGAATGCTTAGTGTGACTTCAAATTGCCACTTGTCTGGTGACCTGAAATTGTTCCAGTGATGTTT
The DNA here is from genome assembly GCA_024678245.1 of Erythroxylum densum. Taxonomy (NCBI): domain Eukaryota; kingdom Viridiplantae; phylum Streptophyta; class Magnoliopsida; order Malpighiales; family Erythroxylaceae; genus Erythroxylum; species Erythroxylum densum. The sequence continues at coordinate 39,079,008 of JANPWT010000006.1, forward strand.
CAGAGTAGAAGAACTTAAGGTATGAACAACAGAACTCACCAAAATGTACATGGAAACTTGAATTAGCTGCTCTTTTGAATCTGTTTCCAGCTGTGTCAGTACAGAAACCCTTATCCATTACCAGTACCACTCTTCCGTACATAACCTTAGGTGATAAGCTCACAAGAAGTGAATATTTCAGGTTTGGTTGCAAAATGGTTAGGGAATATGGGATTACTTCGCCAGCACCATAGACCAGCAGCTGTTACGTGACATATAACAATCTATAAGAAACAATTGAATCCTGCTGATACTATACAACATTGATGAATATTATGAAGGCATCTTAAAATCAAACCATGACTATTAATAAACAGAGATATGAAAAGAAAAGGTTAATTAGAGAGTAGAGACTAAAACCGAGGAGAAACCAAAATAGTGTTCAGGCATTCTGTCATAGAGACAACAATGTGAAAGTGAAATAATTTCATATAAATTTAATACAATTTCGTAAGCACCTACTCACGTTGCAGGTATTGATAGATGTACATGCAAAGCCTCCTCCACCGGTACAGGTTTCAGTGAACGAAATATTTACTGAAACATTCCGAGCATTGGTAAAAGATGTTGATGCAGTTATATATGCTGTTGGAGGCACTGTATCTGCACGGCTAAATTGTAAATCATCAGCAAAACGTTCCTAAAGTTGCCATAGATACATTCATAGTCTGTCAAAGAATCCCTGCTAATGAATCCACTTTTTATGTGAAATGAAAACAAACTCTTACACGAGCTTGTTTTTATTCATCAGAATTCTTTTAATTGACGAATCCAGCATATCATAGCCATGATAACTTCTTCAAATGAGCAAATTCAACTGTATGATTATTAGAATCAGGGAAAAGAAAAAGGCGAGATTCTTTACCAATAGTCCAATCGTAAGTGGTACAGCTCTTATTCCGATTGATGCAGACCTCAAATGCATGATTTCCATCCAGCAAATTCCCATATAATACCTTTCCGACTCCACAATCAGATGCAGTGCCCCAATCCAGCTGCATGTAACATTTGCTCAAATTGGATGACAATACTATAGTTCACACACTCTTAACATAAGGAAAAAGAAATGAAAATGAACCGAGCAGATAACGTGATTAATTTTTTTAGCACAACCAGTAACTTCTACAGTAACAAACTTGTGAACAAAAGAGATCAAATTCTTCAACTGTTTCTTTCTCTTTTGCCAGATTATTTGTAAGAAAAACAAAGCACTCTGCTAGAAGAAGTGCACTTATAAGGGGCCAAACCAAAGGGGAGCTTAGAAACTCTTGCCTCATTGCAGAAGAGTACATCTTACACAAATTCTGATTACAAGAAAGCAGCAAGCTGAGAGAAGGAAGTACCTTGCAACTTATGCTACAGTTTGTGCAAGTGCTAACATTCCCATTTACCAGTACTTGAAACACAAATGTGGCCGTGTCACGATGTGAAAATGCATGGGGGGCCTTCAGAAACTTCACAGAAAACTCTCTATCTTGAGAGAGAGCCCTAAAAAACAAAAGTTGGAAAATCAAACAAGACAAAACCAGACACAGGAATTTGATTGAACCCATTTCTGTGTACTCCCTGAAATCAAGTGATAGGCATGTAGAGGCAAAAGCTACCAGCAAATGGAAGACATTTTATGGTATTGTAAGTGAGACTATTGAGCTAAGGAAAGAAAGACAAGTGCAAGAAAAAGGATAATGAAAAATGTGGTAAAGAAATTATGAAAATAATGGAAGCAGAGATAATGAAAAAAATGTGGCAAAGAAATTATGAAAATACGGGGTTTGATGGCTGACAGTGCATGAAGAGTGAGCTTATAGAGATAAGTAAGAGAGAGAAAACAAAGATTGTCCGATGAGAAAAATCCGTCGTATTCTTGTCGGGTTCTGCAAACATTTGATTAAATCACTGCAGCAGATAGGTCCAAAGTTGGAGAAAAAAATCAATTTGTATGGAGTGCCCTTGGGATTCATGCATTGACATCTGTAGGTCTCACTCTCGCATCACATGCTTGTGCAAGAAACGAAGATCATCATTAGTGAGATTCCCATGAGATGTGAGTTCATTAATTAAATTTCTGAACAATGGAGAAAGATGTTTCCACTAAACAACTTAAACTCTGACAGACTCTGTCTCGATTGCTAAACGGAGTTGCTTGTTAAGTACTAGTGCCATGAACACTCGGTCTGACAAAGATTACTTTTTGTGAGGACGAAGAAAGAAATGGTTAAATAAAAGGACTCTAGATTTCTTGTCTAATATTATGATGTCTTATTGTGTCAAATAAATCTCAGTCATTTATTTATATAAATTTTGTATAGATTTCACGTGAACCTCACGTGGCCTCCGTAAAATAAATAATTAAGATTTTATGATACAGAATAAAACAGAATAATAAAATCTTAATTCAAATAAAAGCCGACAGACAAAAGAGATTACGAATGCTTTTACAAGAAATCTAAAGGTTCTGTTTTTGTTTTCAATGATAAACGGATGGCCATAAAATAAATTAGGAATAGATTAATAAGAACAATATCAAACTTTACTATTATCTCTGTGAATTTGTTGAAAGAGACAACTGATTGACACTTACCTAATAAATCTGATCCTCACATCAGATGAATATAACAGGATAATCGTGTTATTAATCTAATACTCGAGCATTATGGTGTTATCTAAATAAAAAATGGAAGATAACATTTAAGTTGTGATTGTTCAAAGATTAAAAGACATCAATTATTTCATCAAATCTCTAGCTTTTGTATTCAATTTATCAAAATCTCCTACATTTTTAGTCCTTACTAGTTAAAATAATTATTTTACTATTACACACTGTAAGTTAATAAACATATTATAAGAAAGTGATTAAGATAGTATTTGTATAATAATTCACTTTATTAAAGTTATTTATTATCTTAATATGATAGTAAATTAAGTTCGTTCATCAAAATGTTTACATATTATGTAACAACAATAATAAATAAAACGATCACATTTCTCATTTTTATCTATAACCTATATTTTCATAAATAATTAATAATTTACTTGATTGATTTTTATTATAAATAAAGAAATTTAGAAATATTATTATCATTTTATTAATTTATTATATAAAATAGTACTAATAAATAAGATAAATAATATTTTTATTTATCATGTATACTCATTTTTTATATATAAAATATTTTATTAACAAATTTGAATTTATAAGTATTCATTAGAAATAATGTGAGACATAAAAAATTATACCAAGATTAATACACTACTATCATCATCATCACTCTCAGTCCAAAGTTTCATAATAAAGCTGAGACTAGGGAGGTCTGATAATACGCAGCCTTACCTCTACATAATAAAAAGGTTATTTCTAATAGACCCAGATGTAGATGTGACACTAAAAGAGTGACGAAGGTTAAAGAGTAAATAAGTAGAACTGGTACGCTAAATTATTATGTAAAAAAATTACAATATATACATAAATAAATAAAAATATATATAATCAAAGGATATACCAGATATGATGTCCATATCCACTAATATCTGAAAAATAAAAAATAAACAAAGGATATACATGATAAAGTATCCATTTCTGCTAGTGCATGATACGTTGCAAAGTCCAGCTTCAGAAATTAAGAGTCATTTCACTAGATACAGGATTTGACCTATTTAATCATTTTTGACTCATAAAATAGTGATGCAATGCTTGAAATCTAAAAACCCAACTTTCCCTCTCATTTGTTTTAGATTCACCGTCCCAAAATGCTTAACTCTAACCCTCAACCACCAAGAAATTACATCTCTTATTGTCAAAGCCTATACACCTCAAGCCTATACACCAAGATTAATAGACTACTAAGACATAAAATTAACTAACAGAGGCATTAAGTCCACCAAACTAATATAATAGAAAAAATTAATAACACTGACATAGAGTATATCAGCTGATATGATAAAAAAATTAATTAATAATTAATAATAATTAATTTTTACATATTTAAAATATATATTTATTTAACACGTACCGGTTATATGATTTACTATTCTAAGTATTGTAATCGTATACATATTTAAGTTTCTCAAACATATTAGATCAACAAAAGTTAATAATAAAATTTAAGAGAAACAAAATCATTTTAACAAATTATAAGGGAGTGATACAAAAATTTTAATATCCTAATTTTTTTAAAACCACAAAATCAACTACTACGTAGTAACTCTTGTCCAGTCTCCTTCACAACAAAACCCACAACGCACCGACATGAAATCCTTTATTCTGGATACGGTGTTCCAACCTTGTTATATTAAATCTTATCTACACATCTATGTAGGGTTCTACATAAATACGTGGATGAGATTTAATAGAATAATTATCATCATACAAATATAAGACTAAAAATATATAAAGTATTTAAAATATTACAATTTTACCATATAATAAATAATAATTACATCAAAAGTACAAAACATCAAATAAAATAATAATAAATATCCTTAACTTTCAAGCTATTACAATTTACTGTAAGAATTCGTGATCAAGAACTAACCAGTAGAGGTGAAACCTATATATGTATATATGTATATATATATGTATATATGTATATCTATATATGTATATATGTATGTATATATGTATATATGTATGTATACATGTATATATGTATATATATGTATATTCAACTTATACATCAAATATAAGTAAAATTTAAAAAGAAGGAAAAACAAAAACCTGAAATTTCATTCAAGCATCTACAGGAGGATACCCGCTATAACTATACTGATCTCAGTTATCATTTGGTACAAAATCATTATCACTAAGAGTCTCATCATCATTATCATTCAAATCCAATGAGCCAAATGGCATATCAATGCTTTTCCAATCAATATTATCTTTCAAGTCATTTACATATATCAAATTCAGTTTCTCAAAAACTCAATCAACCAAAAGATCGATATTATCAATAGAAATTGGATATGTTGAACTACTTGTGCTATTAAGACTCCTAGTAATCAATAAAATTTAATTATTAGAAAATTATAAGAAATTATATCAAAATTAATAATGATGATAACATACATTTCCTTAAGCTTTAAATTATAACAAACGAATACCAAGTCACTCAATCTCTTATGCTCCAATCTATTC
>JANPWT010000006.1:39299784-39323314 GCA_024678245.1 Erythroxylum densum
ATAAAGCTTATTGGGCAGTTAAGCAATGCAGCATGGACTTGGAATCTTCCGGTATGAAGCAGAGGCTGCAACTCCAAGAACTAGAGGAGATAAGGCTAGAGGCATATGAACATTCACGCCTCTACAAAGAAAAGACAAAGCTGATGCATGATAAAATTCTTTAAAGGAAGATCTTCAAGGAAGGGGACAAGGTCCTACTATTCAAGGCTCGTTTCACCTTTACAAATGAAAAATTCAATACTAGATGGGATGGACCGTATTTGGTCACTAAAGTGCACAACTTTGGCATGGTAGAGCTTTTACATGAAGCAAATGGAGCACAACTCAAAGTGAATAGCCACCTCTTGAAGCTCTATCATGAGAACCACAAACCGCCATGGATATCAGGTTCCTTCTCTCCTTCACTTGTTTATTTACTTTTGAACCTTGCCTAGTTATATTTTGTTTTGGTGTACTACTTCTCTTATCAAGTATAGGGGAGAACCATCTCAGTAGGTAGCTAGCTATATTTTTATCTTCATCAATAGTTTCACATTCCAATAAATTCCCTTTTTGTCTCTTACTGTCGCTACTCTTTTTCTCTTGTCTTGTTCCCCTTGTGCTTGTAATTATGTATTTGTTCTTCTTCATTGAAGACAATGTGTTATTTAAGTGTGGGGGAGCTTTTCCTATGTTTGTGTTTGCCAATTATGCATACTGTTAAAATTTTTTAAAAAAATTTGGTGATTATGGAGATTGAGTTTCTGCACGTTTTTCGTCGCGGTAGTGATTGCGCTTTCGTCGCGGCAATATGCGGAATTAATCTTTTTCACCGTCGCATTCTTTCTTCGTCGCGGAAATGTTTGCGTTGTAAATTGTTCGCCGCAGCGAACTTTGGTTTTGCCTCGACGCCATGCTCTTGCAGAAACTATTTTTCTTTAAATTGCTTCAATTCAACAATTCTCCGTAATTGGATTTTCGTCACTTTTGTATCTCAAAGAATTTATGAGTTTCAAAGTGATTCTTGTGTTTTCGAAAATATCTGCCATTCTTTCAATGATAGTCGGTTTTGGCTCATTTTATTTTCGATGTTTTCAACACAAAGTAAATGAAGGCATGTTGACAAAGTGGCACTATATGTTTTTAAGACTTGAGATTTTTCATTGAGATATTACCCTCGTTGGAAGGATATTTGAGCCTAAATTTTTCAATTCTTTGGTGCATATGCTTATTTCATATCTCTCTAGAACTTGTTTTAATTCTTAATCAAAGCTTTATGAACTAGAATTTTGTTAATATGATAGAGGCATTCTTTCAAAAACCCCTTGACCCAAACACAATCTCATAAACACTTTTCCATTGCTAGCCCCCTTGAGCCATTATTTATGAGTACATGCACGCATCTTTATATGGTGTCAATAGGTCATTTTACATTTTCTTCTAGTTTTCTCATAAAAAACAAAAAAAGAAAGTGTTCTGCATATGTGTTTTAAAAAAAAAGCAACAAATAATGTAACACATTAAAAAAAGCAAAAAACGATCTAACACATTCCCACAAAATGATCCTGTATAGTCGTGAACAGAACGAACTAACACAATCCCATATAGTGGTTTTTGTGTAGTCGTAAACATGAGGGAGTTCATGAAGAAGCTCCATGCCACTAGCGGGCAAGCAAGAGAAGCCTTTAGTCAAAGTGCACTTGACATATAGAATGGATCAAACCAAACCCACATAACATGTATTTCATAACTTGTAAACTTGTTGCCCAAAATGGCACTTTTTTCAAAAAGTGATTTCATAAACATAGTATCTTTTTTCAAAAATCATTTTCATATTTTTTTTCATAAATCATCGATATAATATTCACATACCAAACACATAGAACTTTCTCAAGCATTCTATGAGCAATAAATGAACATTTATAACACAATTAAAAACATTTAACTTTCATGATTTGGAAGAAACATTAATGGCTTATTACTTAATTATAAAAACGTAACCGACCTTGAATTCCTTGCTTAACAATTGCTTAAAGATGCCTCTCTTCTTGCTCCTCTTGCCTCTCCTCTTGATTCCCTTCGATATTGAAAAAAATCCCAATTCAATAAGAATTCCAATTCAGAACTCAAAGAAATATATACACTAAAATTGATCCTAGAATACTTAAATTCATGCATTTCTTAAGCTTCATGAACCAACACCCTTCCAAAAATCCAAACGTTTAAACATAAACTTACCTTGAATCTTCACCAATTAATGAGTCTCTTAGCTCAAATGGAAGCTCTAATCTTCTTCTTTCTTTTTCCCTTCTTGAACAACTTCGAAATCACTCTTTAAAACTAAGAAAAATTGAAGCATAGCTTAGCTTTCTCTTCTTTTCTCTCCTTCCATGACACTCTCTCTTTTTCTCTCTTCAATTTTTGTTTTCTTCTTCTTCAATAGCAAGACAACCATTCTTCTTCCCTTTTTTACCCCTAATGAGCCCAAAAAGTCCATTTTATCCTTCCTTATAAGCTTATGTTCTTTTAACCTAAAGTTATCTTCCAAAAATACCCTTTGAAGTAAATCACACGTTAATACAAGGCTTATTATACGATGTATAAATGCATAAGAAGGGGGGTTGAATTGTGTATTTCCCCTTTTTGAAAATCCTTGAAAAAAAAACATTTTGTTAAACGAAACTTGTTCTTTTCACAAGAACTACTGTAAATCAAAGTTATAAAATGTTTTTCAAAAACTTGTTAAAAAAAATAAGATCGAAACTTTGAAAGATAAGAGAGATAAGGATAGAGAGTTCTAGGCACAGTAATTTTTATAATGGTTCACCCCAAACCGTGGGCTACGTCTAGTCCTCAGAAGTCTTTTTGAGATTTCACTATCTCTCAACAACTTTACAATTATTCTTTTTCTCTAAGCCTCTTCAGATCTCTTTACAGTCAGTATTCTTTTACTCTTAGCCTCTGCAGGCTATTTGTACAACTTTCAACTGAAAGATATTTCGAGCTTTGCTACAGTAAGATAGCTCTAGACAAATAGCACAAAAATTTCTCTCAAGTATTGACAGCTTTTGTAACGTTCATGTGTGTAACTATGCAATCTTCGACTTCGACTTATATTTATAGTCTTCGTCTGCAACTGCTTCTTGATTCTTGCTTCTTGCTTCTTTAATCTTGTTTCTTGAAAGAAGCGGTTATTTAGTTGAGTTCTGTAACTAACTCAAACTGATTCTTGAAATGGACACGATTCGCTTCCGTCTGCTTTTCATCGTCTGCTTTTGCTTCCGTCTATTTTTTGCTTCTGTCTGCTTTTGCTTTCATCTGCTTTTGCTTTCGTCTGCTTTTCAATAGCTTCCGTCTGCTTTTGCTTCTATCTGCTTTTCCTTTCGTCTTCTTTTCAATAGCTTCCGTCTGCTTTTGGCTTTCGTCTGCTTTTGCTTCCTTCTGTTTTTCTCCTTTCGTCTGCTTTTCAGCTTCCATCTGTTTTTCATTCTTTCATTATTTGTACTTCATCAAAATCATTTATGTAAACTCATTTTGACTTAACAAATTATTCATAATTATTTTAATATTAATTAATTAAATAATATATATTTACTTGATAATAAAATATATTATGAAAAAATAAAAATTACTTTTTATTGTTTTCATAATTTGTGAAAACTGAAAAAAAAAACTAAAACAAAAGTTAGAAGTCATAGACTCAAACAAACAAGATTTCTTACTAAATTTTAAATAAAAAATATAAATAGAAATAGAAACAAGAAGTCGATTTTGCACTTCACATATTTAAACAAAATTTTAATATCGCCTAAATCATACTATTACAATACAAGAAAATTTTATAAAACATCATTATATAAAATATTAAATTAAATTAGATTTATAAACATATTATTTAAGATGACTATTTAGTATAGTTTCTTTACTCTAATTTGTCCTCTTCTAATCTTTATTAAAATTTGAAGTAAATTGTTTTAATAAGTCTAATAAAACAATAAATTTTACTAATCTTTCTCCTTATCTTATTTATAATTTTGGTTCTTAAAAATAATGAAATTAACTTCAATTAAAATATTTCTACAATGAAAAACACAATAATAAAAATTAGGCAATTAAAAATAAAAAATAAAGTAGAACGATTGAGAAAATAAAGATTATTATAATAAGAAAATTTTAAAATAGATTATTCCAATCTTTGAAATCTTCTGTTACATGAATTTATTTTTTAAATTAAAAAACTATGATCGATACTTTTTAAATATGTGTAGGATACATTATAAAATATACATAATAATGAACTATTTGGCTTTCAACAGGCCAATGATGATTCATTCTTTCTGTGGGAACGAGCAAACGTTGGCCACCAAAGTGCTTGTATCTCTCTATGCTTGCCACTCTTTCTCCGCGGCGTACCAATTCAGTGCGTTCCAAACAATTCCGAAGCATTCTCATCATTCGAACATATCTGCTTGCTCGAAGATATGTCTGCACAGCACCTTACGTAAATTGAACTAGAATTTTGGCATATTACACTTTGACATTCAAGCTGTTATGTCAAACAACACAAGTCATTTGGTAGAAAAGGAAAAGGAAACAAGAAGACTGAAAAGGTGGAGCATATCCTTGGCTAGTTTCTACCTGCTCTGAGTACTCGTAAGAAAATAAAAACTCTTCCCTTAAAGTAATAATAGGAACATGCTCATTTCTTAAACTATACGCCATTGAAAGACAGTGTGATATAATTAACAAGAAGATAGAGCCAAAAGAGAAGGTGCATGATTGAAGATAAAACAACGATGTAATGAAAGCAATAACGTTATGAAGTTTAAATAAGAAAAAGGGTTCCAAAAATTCTCCATTCGGAAATGTTGGCATATAAGATAGGCTGACCATATATTGTCCACTCAAGGATTCGTCTTATAGTCATGGCCAAGTTTTTGACTTTTACGATAAAAAATAGGAAAAAGATGGGCGACAGTGCTCTCAGGCCAGCTTTTGATGCAACAACATGGTCCTGAAACCCCTTAACCATCAAGATGGTCAACATCAGTTTACTGTTGACTTTTCTCATGCATCTGTATTCACCAAAAACCACAAGTAAAAAGAAAAAAGAGTTATTAATTTGGTGGATTATTATAAACTAAAATATTCTTATATATTATTAAAAATTATGGAAAAAAAATGTGATCAATGATTAGTAGGTATTGGTCATTAATATCATAAAAATAGAAAATGTTATTTTATAAAATAAGTTTTTATCCGTTAATAATATCACTAAAAATTACCATATAATAGTTATATACTTGGGCTCAAACATTATTTGTTGATTTGAAACAATAAAGTAGTTTATATTAACCATGATAACTATAAAAATTAAGAAACTAATAATTATAGAATTGGCTCATATAATAATCTACTTAATGAACATTTAGCCTTCATTTTCAACGGCTACGTTTATAAAGTTATATTATGTGGTTCTTTTTTTAAGATGAAAATTGAATTAATGAAGAAAACCCCCAATAAGGGGTATAAAAGGAAATTAGTAAACTTAGGTTCCGATGTAACTGTGAAAATTTTAATGTTTAGGATACTAAGTCAAAGTGTTACATTATTTTTTAATAATCTATAGTGGCCCATGTAATTTGTTGGGTTAGTTCTAATAAAAATGGGTCTGATATGATAGTTATTAGACATAAAGATATTAGATGGGTTCTCATAAATCCCTCCCCCCTCTCTTGTTTACATTTTGATGATGGTTACAACTTACAAAAGATAGAGAAAATAACCAAAGAGTTACATCATAGATTCTTGACCATCAAAGGATCATGAACAACATAAAGTTTAAGAGAGGTGAAAAACATTTTCACAAGGAAAAGAACTATAGTCTGTTGCACTTAAAAACACACAACTAGCTATGAACCAAGGTGTTGAACCAAAGGAGATTCCAATTAATGTTTGATGATAATAAAACATAATTACTACTAATGTGTTTATTATTTTGATGAAAAGTAATATTAGAATAAAATAAAGCCATAAACTTAAGAAAAAGTATGAAGTTTATAAAGAGAAGTTGAAGTTTGTAACCGATGAAATGAAGATCAAAATGAAATAAAAATTCATCAAGGTCATTTCACATATTTTATTATTATTTATAAGATCACTTTGTTAATTTAATGATCCAAAAGGCTCATCATGTATAATAATTTCATCTTACTTTATTGCATGAGTCTTTACATTCATCAAGAGGCACTGAAGATTTTGATTTTAACACAAAAGCCATTTAATCTTTCAAATAATCTTTGATGAATATTTTGAGAAGTATTTTAATCATATTTAGATTAAACAAATTGATTTTGAGCATTTAAAGTTGTTAAAATCATGTTTTTAGGGTGACTAATCGATCTATATGAGTTAGTAGTCGACTAATATAGGCTAAAGTTATTAAATTTGATGTACTGAGAGTTTGTAGCAACATTGGTTGATGTATTGGTTGACAAATGTTCCATATTAGTCGACTAACATATATATTGGTAGACTAATGTCTCAACAGCTAATGAATCTAGTGTTATAAATGCATAATGGCCAACTAATATGCTATACTGGTCAACCATTGCAGTGTATATAGCCTTTGTAACAACGAATTCTTGTCTCAAACATCTATTTTGGGTACCAAACACTATAAAAAGGTGTTTTCTCATTAGTTTTAGTATCAAAAAGGTTTTGGGCATTATATACACACATTTCAAAGAGTTTTTCAATCAATTGTGTGAGTGAACCATTTTGGAGTTATCAAATGAATAAGTGAGATATGTTTGAGATGTAATATTTTAGAGGGTTGTTGAACATTATACGTGTGGGTGATCCAAATGGTATTGAGGTTTCTCTTCACCTTAGAATAAGATTGTAATAAGGATTCTTCTTTATTGAGAAAGATTGTATAAAGGTTATTCTTTACCTTGAAAGAAGAATTATAGTGAAATTTCAAGAAGACTATTAGGAGTGAATGTAACCAAAGGTTATTTGTTCAACCTCTATAAATCAGTTTATACTCTTTCTTCCCTACCTTCTTTAATTTATTGCTCAATTGTTTGACTAATTTATTTTAACTAATTTTCTCATACTTGTTTATATTGACTATTATTAATTAAGTACATTGGTTAGAAAATTTGTTAAAAATTTTAAATACCCAATCCACCCCTATTGGGTGCCATTAGGGACTAACAAGTGGTATCAGAGTAGGTATATGAAGCTAGTATTTATAACAAAAATTTAGTAATAAAGATCATAATGACATATTTAAAAGCATCATCATCATCATTTAACCAGGAAAGACAAAGCATTAGTAGAGCATCTTTTTTTATAACAATGTTTTTCTTTATTGGAAAACTAGGATCAGATTCTCTCTAATGGCCAAGAGCATGGACTTATAGGAAATAATTTCTAATGGTTGTTTCATTCATACAATAATCTTGCAATGATGTGCCCTTATTAAAAAAAAAACTCTAGGATAACATCAATAAAAGTGGTACTTGTTAAGTTTATGCTTCTTGAAATAATTTGGCATGAAATCCATCATGGTCAGAAGTTTTATTTAGTCTTAAGCTGAATAAAGATTCTTGATTTCTGTAATTGTAAAATGTTTAAAGAGCATGGATGCTTGTACCTTCGAAATAAGGAGGGGAAACATCTATTTGATATCCTACAAGAAGAAATCAACATTGTTAGTACTACTTATAGTATTTTTTAAAGTAGAAAAAGGCTAATTTATTCACCTTATAAGGGTTTATTACAGTTATTCCTTTTGGATCTATAAATAAATTGAGTTTATTGATATTACTTCTACGTATAAGTGAAATAATATAAGAATTTATGTTCCTCTCCTTAAGCTAATGATTCGTTGATCTCTGTCTTATGAGTGAATTATAAATTTCCATAATTGAGTATAGCTAATAAAAACATATTTTTTCCTTTTGTATTAGAGCTTCGTTATTAGTGTTAAAGTTTAGTTGTTCATGTATTTGGTTGAGATGAATAAGGATTGATTCTTAATTAATAGAGTGTTGCTATATTAAGCTCTATTATATTGAGCTCTTTTTTTTATTACTTTTAAGTTCTATATGCATTTGAAACCTTCACAATGCTTAACTATAATGTTTAATCCTCTTATAATTGCTACTTAAAATCTTGGAACTCCAAGAAGGTGTTTGTTGAATTTGAATGTTGCTTTCCTCTTAGGGTATATATATATATATATATAAAGAGAGAGAGTATTATTAAATCGTGTCCAACTATTAGCAAAAGAAGAAAACTAACATAGGTTAATCAGGGTTATATCCAATTTCTTTATTAGGAAGCAGTTGTTTGTTTGGTTTTATTACTCTAGGTAAAATAATGTCTAGTAAATATGAAGTCAGTGATGCCAAGGTAAGCACAATTGTTTATGAAATCTTCATTATAGGGATTTAATCTTATTCTTTGACTTTTTGTTACCTGAGTTAACAATAACAACAATAACATCCTAATAAAAGTCTCGCTAAGACGTAAGATCTAAGAAAGTCCAAAAGTATGCCTCTAACTGGTAAAAAAAATTTTTGATACACCCACAAAAAATATAATATATAAAAATACAAAAAGTAATAAAAGATACATATAAAATAATAAAAGTAATAATAAAAATAAACATAAAAATAGACATAAAAGATAATAATAATAATAATAATAATAATAATAATAATAATATAAGTATAAATATAAGTAAATATAAATAAATACTTACAAATAACTATATACAAATTAACATCATAAATAATACAATAAAGATTGAGCAAGGTAAAGAATAAAATAAAAATAAACGTAAAGGTTAATAAAAATAAATAAATAAATATGTGCAAATAAAATATAAAAATAATACAATAAATATAAAACAAGGTAAAGAATAAAAATAAAAGATAAAATAAGTAAATTAATAAACAAACAAAAAAGAAGACAAATAAACAAAGAAACAAGTTATTATAAAAAAATTATTTAGACTCAGTAAGGAAATGTTTAGGATAAATAACTAAGAGAAAAGTACTACCTATTAAATGTTTAGGCTAAATACAAGATATAAGACTCGAAGAAAACAACTTAGAAGACCTATTGGAAAGAAAAAGATATCTTTATATGAGATCCTTTACCCGTATCCTAGTACAGTAAAGTTTGTTATTAAGGGTCACGTCCTTTGTAAATTCCAGCAGAGTCATATCATTCTTGATCAACTCCCTCCAGTTCTTCTTAGGCCTTCTTCTTTTCCTCTTATAGTTTACAAGTATAATATTCTAACATCTTCTCATTGAAACATCAGGATATCTCCTCTTAACATATATAAATCACCTAAGCCTTATCTCTCTTAATTTTCTATCAATATTAGCTACCTTTAATTTGTCTCTTATAATTACATTCTTAACCTTATCTTTTCTAGTAAGGTTTCACATCCAACGAAGCATCATCATCTCTACTACTATTAATTTATGACTATACACTTGTTCGATAGCTCAACACTCCACTTTATAGAACATGGTCAGCCTAATTACTAAATGATAGAATTTACCTTTAAGCTTGAATGATATCTTCTTCTACACAAAACTCTTGATGCAGTCCTCTATTTAAGTCACCCTAATCTTATATGGTGAACTATGTCTTTATCGATCTCTCTACTGCATTAGGTGATAGATCCTAGATACTTAAAAAACTTTTTCTTTGGTATAACTTTTGAACCAATCTTTACCTCTACATCAAAAGCCACACCATAGCCCAAAAGGTTACACTTTAAGTACTCAGTCTTAGTCTTACTCAATTTAAAACCCTTTTAACTTTAGCATATCTCTCCAAAGTTCTACCTTGGCATTGACACTCTTTTTTGTCTCATCCACTAAAACAATATCATCGGTAAATAACATACACTAAGGCATACCCCCTTAGATATTCTTAGTGAGCTCACCCATCACTACTACAAACAAAAAAGGGCTCAACAAGGAGCCTTGACGTAGTTCGATATTGATAGAAGAATGCTTTGTATCTCCTCCTATTATCCTTACTCTAGTCTTTACACCTTCATTTACATCCCTGATATCCTGTATATAGGTCATAGGAACTCTCTTAACTTCTAAACGAATTTACTTGATTTCCTTAAGTACCATGTCATAAGCCTTCTCTAAGTCAATAAAAATCATTTGTAATTTATGTTGTCTTTCTCTGTAATATTCTATTAATTGTCTAAAGAGTTGTACAACTTCTGTCTTAGACCTTCCTAGCATGAAACCAAACTGATTCTTTGAGATAGGTGTATCATTTCTTACCCTCTTCTCAATCACGTTCTACCATAACTTCTTAGTATGACTAAGTAATTTATGTCTCTATAACTATTACTTGAGCTAAAAGTGTACAATTGAAATCCCTTAGTATCAACCCAACATTAAAATGTCACTCTATAATGCTTTTAATCCTATCTTTAAAGGTTTTCCTTTGAGATTCCATATTTACTATGTAGAATTGCTTTAGTAAAGTAGGATTTAGTTTGAATCAAAAGCATCAATAATTTTATAATTATATTGGGGAAGCACAACCCTTTCTAATATCTTAAGGCTCTTATTTATTGAGAAACTATGACCCTTTTGAGTATTTTTAAGGCTATTATTTTGGTCTGTAAGATAGCAATAAAAATAGGCTACTTTAAAAGCAAATAGTCATGAAGAGTCTTCATCCCTTTATATTTTTGAGCTAATATTAACATAGACAAGAAGGAGATGAGTTACTTGTAGCATTCTTCTTTTGCTTTCTCTTTGATTTTATTTTTGTAAGATAGGAAACTTTCCCACTTCTAAGAGAGAATTGGTGTAGTTAGAAGTCTTGTTAACATCTTTTGCATTTTGCATTTTTTCAAATCCTAGGATTTGAAATGTTGAAGGGTAACATCATTACAGAAATGTTTATGTTTATTTTCTTCTAGTTTAGAAATTGAAAGTTCCTTCTTAGAGATAGTAGTATCTTTTGAGTTGCTCACAAGATCACCCTTTTTTCTCTTATTCCTCTTTCATTTCCTTTATATTTTCTAGAGGAATAGTTACCTATTGATGTATCACCTCTTTATCATTCAAAATTAATGGTCTATTTATTCTTATTAGTTCATTGTATTCTCCTATTACAAAAGTTTTACCTATGGCCTCCCAAAACTTAGGTGACCTTAACTTTAAGGTTTTCATTGACATGTTAATAATACTTAACATCTTTTACTAGTTTCTCATCTTTTTTAAGTTTCATTATTTTCAAACAATTTTGATGGTGATAATTTCTATATAAATTCTTACAAAGCTAATTCTCTTAGCTCGATTGTATTTTCATTAGGATGAAGAGGTTTGCCTAGAGAACTTGTTAAGTAACTAGTCATACAGTAAATCAGAATTCTAGAAGAATAATATAGAAGTTGGTCCATATTGGCATCATCCTTATTTTAGTCATATCCATACCTAACCTCTACTTTAAAGCATTAGTAGTCTGCAAAAGATGTGTCAAGGACCAGTTTCAAGTATCTTTGAAGCACTCATTTTATTGCAAAATTTAAATATGAATATATTATGTCTATTTATCAATTTTAATCCCATTTTCTTTCAAGTTTTGTTTATTCAAAGTTGAACCTAAAAGAATGAAGATCTTTTCTACGTAAAAAAAACTATATATATTGTTAAGATATATTTTATATATCCTTTATTTAGTTTTGGCATTTTAAATTGAACATATAAGATAATTAGAATTATCATATGGATTGGTGAACTTAAAAGGATGAGGCTAGTGCATGTTTGAATTAAAGTGAGACTCTTATCATGTGTGTGATTTATGCATATCTTCAATCTATGGTGCATATGTGGTATTAAGTTAATAAGGAACTATGTGATATAAGGGAGGTATGTTTTACTTGGCTGCTGCGTTTTGGTTATTGAGATATTGTAATTGCGTGGTTAATGTGGACTCCTTGGACTTGATTGAGTTTGTGTCATACACGTCCACTGGAAGCAGATGCGGTGAATTGTATTGCCTACATCTTCTATCTATAGCAGAAGTCTATTATGAATATGTGTGCGGCAAGTGAGGTGATGAGTGAGTGAGTCACAGAAGCAAATGAGGTGTGCGGCAACTAGGTGCATAGGTGGCATAGTAATGTGAATGCATTAATTGTCCATAAGTGTGCATTAAATGCTTATTGGGAAACGTAATATGTAAGAGTGTGGCAATAGTGAATGTGTGAGTGTTGGGTAACGGTTTAGTGGTTTTAATCTACACAGTGAACAAAGTATTTTTATGGGTGAGCCACGGTTAAGTGCATTGGAGACATATAGTGTAAGTGATAACAAGGTTGAGTGTGTCAAGTGTCTATGGATAGAGAAATTGCTTACAGCATACATGAGCAGGTTAATTGAATAAGGTGTTTGGGTGTGAGAGCCACGATGAAGTGCTTTGTGTGTGAGATTGAATTTACTAAAGACAGTACAACATGTTGGTGAGCTAGTGGGTGTGATGCATATGTTATGATTTATTGAGAAGTTGGTAATAAATCTCAGGTGTTGGTGAACCGTGGTTGTATGTGCATCTTGGAAGCTAGCTGAATAAAGTCAGATCTATTTCGGAGGAGCTAAATAATCTGGAAAGTTTTCTTTCTTTTATCTCAAGTATATTGTCGTTCAGTTCTTAGTTAATTAAGTACTTGAGTTATTTTTATTAATTATTGTTTGAGTGAAATAATTAGAAAAATCCTCTGACGAGGTTAACACGAGTCGGTCGTGTTATTAAGTGTGAAAATCTTTTACGGAAAGTGAGTTTGAGAGATAGTGTCAAGGGTTGAGTGAGTCGGTTCAATAAAGCCTTGGGTAAATCTATTGAATTTCGGTGAAAGTTATTAAGCTGAGTGAGGACCCTACAGACATAGACAAGATGTGCCGAACTGCGTTACTAAATTTTTGGTATTTTTATTATTTCAATTTTGCTTATTTTTATTTTGTTGGTGTCAAAGAATTTTGCGAAAAATTTGTGAAATAATTAACCACTTTTGGTTTTTCATATATATATATATGTCAAAGAAGATGTTCATTTAAAGATACCCGCTTGTAGTATCTCCACAGGAGTGATAACTATTTTATTAACCATCATCAGGAGGTATGTGTCTTAATTTTTCTGATAGGGTGGAATCACCAAGCATTTGATGCCAAGTTTGTATCCTCGAATCAGATGAAGGCCATACCTAAGGAGTAGAGGGAGATACTATTGATGCATAAGCATTATCACCACCTAGAAACTTAACTAAAGAAAGAGGAGTATTTAAGAGAGCTAGAAAAGTTGAAGCAGATAAGAACGGGATTAGAATCGAACACAAAAGAAAAGAAGATGAAGAAAATAATTATTTGCCAAGAAAAGCAGAGATTAGTAGAGAGAAACTTTATAATGTTGAACCAGAAGTTGGATATGAAAGAGTCATCTTCTGAATATGGGATCTAGAGTGATGTAGAGAAGATCTAGAGAAGAACCTTGCAATTATGGGAGGGACGGTAACTGAAAGAAAGGGATTCCAGGTTTATTTCAAAAACTAAAAGTAAACCTATCAGTTTAGGAGAAAAGATTCCCAAAGAATTATTCAAATAGAAATAAACTTTGAGATAAATTTATTTAGAAGATTCAGAGGGAAAAAAATTCATAATTGATAACCAGAGCATTAACCAAGGAGATGATGAAGATTGAAATGGAGATGTCAATTGATTCACCAAGTTGAGCAGGTGACCATAACGCTTTTATCTCCTGGACAGCTCATTCAAGATAAAAGAAACAGTTATAGAATACAACGGATAAGAAACTAATCCAAAGGAAAAGATACAAGTCTTGGATTGAGATGCTAAGATAACCAGATAATGATGACAACCTTCATAAACGAATGATAAATCTCGTGAAAATGGTTTAAACACTACTACATTTTGCTAGCTCAGATTAGATGAAAAGATGAGCAGTAGAAATCATGTCTTAGTCTGTACCTTAACCAGCTAGATGCCTGGAAATACAGTAAGAGTTATTAAAGAGAAATGATAAAGAAAAAGATGATGATAAAATAGGAAACTGCAATATTTAAATAGCAAGATTTGAGTTATGAACTTTCAACAACAAATCTGCTTCTTTGATACTTCAGCATCTTGATCAGAATAACCCTGCCACAATTTTATGCTTTGGACAAGATCAATTCTCTGTGTTCATTAAACCGATTTGTCTCAAGCTCGAACGGGTTGAAAGGAAAAGGTGCCATGTTTTACCCCGGCAAGTGCAATTATAATTGAGCTCTCATTTCTCAGTCAGCAATTATTGTCAACATGGAAAACCTTCATCAGAAAGCTTGAGAGTGACCAAATGCAAATGACACCTAGGATCTGAAGGACACTCAGGAGTGTGTTCAGGGAATTACTTATTTCCAAGTTGTGTGTGGTCATTTCAGCTCCCTTGACTGTGAATGACAGAGCCGTTACCAGTTGTGCTGCTCTGTTCAATTGATGCAATCTATAAACCTGTACACCAGGAGCAACATATTTCACTTTCAAATAATCAAACTTGCCTAGTTATAAGCTTAAATACTTTCGAAAAAAGCAACACAAGTGCAATTAAACATAAAAACTAAGAGAAGAGCCAAACATTATGTCAGTTAGGTCTTCACATCTCTAAACGCATTGTAAAAGAGTATAAAACGATATCTGTATGATTTCCCTCCCTTTTAGAGAAACTGATCAAAGACTAGGGCAGAGTTGCACTTACTTGAAAAACAACTGGGATTACAGGCCATGAGGGTGACTTGCAATATCTTGCATAGCGCTCAAAAGCAAACTGAACCACAATCCCAACCAGGTATGGAGCAAGAGTGGCAGAAGCTGCAGGACCAGTCCATGGCCAGACAAATCCCATTGTCACCATCGGTATTAGAAGACTAAGTATCAGGGCAGCAACAGAAGATATCCGCTGGCCTAACTGCAGAGTTGGGGTTCTGTGCAATACATCATACTTGAGCTCCAATGGCCTCCTTAACCGGTCTATTAGCAGAAGAAAAACAGCAACACCGCAATAGAAAAGAGCTTCCGTGAAGAATAGTATGAGGAAATCTGCATACGCAAAAATGCTGCTTACTGAAAGGAAAGAAGAAACCCCAACAACAAAAACAAACTAGCTCTGCATTAAATCAGAATAAAGATAATTTCACAAAAATGTCAAAAAAATTTGATATGCATCACCTCCCCAAATTAAAAACCTAATCAACCGGTTAGATGCAGACAATACTTGGCACTCTTGTGAGCCAAAATTGCATCAATTCTTAGAAAATCTCTATCAATCTTCAATCTTTTTCCTCGGCCAAATAACAGCAATTCCCTAACTGGTGATTAACTCAAATATCAGCTAATAATACATCCATTACTTTCAGAAGTCCAAGGCTGCTAAATTCAGTTTCAAACCCATTACCTTTATCAAAAATTTAGAACCATGTTCTAGTTGCTCAATTTAAACCCCAGTAGTGGCCAATAAATGACTGCCTCCATCCCTTGTTTATATCCCTGCTCTATGATTTTCCCGGTTGTTAGTGACTTTCTCTCAACAGTTTCACCCTATTTTAGGTCATCAAAATCTTCACTCTACTCTCCTTACTTTGATACTATGGTCTGATGATTCATATAGATACAAAAATGAAATAGAACATTATAAGCTAAAAGCCAAACTAATTCTCCCAGAAAACCCATAGTTCTGTTTCCCTGTAGATCTTCTTTGATATTTTAAGATCAAGCTAATAGGAAAACTTTGAAAAGACATTTAAAACAAAAATCATTGAGGAAGTGTCATTGCCTGTCAGCAAAGAATCCTCGAAAACTGTGGAGAGTATCTTTCGCAGATACAGGGAGGGGAAAATGAAGGAAGCCACAAGGACAGCTGGGCCCAAAAACCATGACAGCTTGTTCTGCTTCCTTTCGAGACTTGATATATTGACTTCATCATCCATTTTATATGGACAGTTGTAAAACGAGATAAAGCCTGGTTTTCCATTGGCTCCCTGAATGCTGTCCTGTGAATCGCTAGTAGAAGAGAGAGCTTCAGCATAGGGATCAAGATCTTCCAGCTCCAGTGCATTTGGTTCAGCATCAGTCAATTGTGGTTGTTCTTCTGTAGTTGCAAACAACACACTTTCCCTAACTGGAAACTTTCCCCTTAGTTTTATCGGGCTGTCTATGCAATGGTAAAAGCTTTCTGTAGCTGCAAACAACACACTTTCCCTAACTGGAAACTTTCCCCTTAGTTTTGTCCGGCTGTCTATGCAATGGTACAAGCTAACTAATCACCATTAACCAGTACATTATTAGAAATAAAAATTTATCAGCAATTTTACTTCACATTTAAGCAGAGTAAACCTGTTTACTATAGCATAACTGACCTATATTATAACTATTTATGTCATCTGGTAAAGTGCTTGGGTTACAGATCAATAATACCCTTGAACAGAAGATTCAGAGTTTTCAAAATTATCAAAACACTCTGAATTTACCTTCGGCATTTCCAAGCTTATGAGAACAACGATGCAGTTCATTACATTGTTTTCCTGATAAGGACAGCTGGAAAGCAAAACAAAAGTTGTAGAAGTGAGAAAATTTTCCATGCAGCTTCTTAAACAGATAACCAGGAAAGGAAAGCATAGCAAAGAAAACCAAGAAGTCACATAGTCAATCAAATTCACAAGACAGGTTGAATTGTTCAAGCACTAGTCTACTACATTGTTAGGTGTCTCTAAATTAGAAAAAGAAAAGCATTGGGCCGGGTGAGCTTTAGAAAGCCAGTACATTAATGTGCAACTAGGCCATTAATCAATGGCTGGGTATTGTAATGCAGGCCGTCAAGAGTTGAATTTTCATTTCCAGCTCTTCTTCCTATCAACCCACCAAGAAAAAAGAAAGAAACAAAAAGAGGTTATAACTTCAACCAAGTTAATGTATAAAAGAAAAAATTTTCTCACACACACATAGGAGAAAGAGTTTGAACAACGCTTCCACTTCTCAGCCTAACCCCAAAAAAAGAACAAGGAATAAAGGGGAAAAGAAATGAAAAAAAAAAGAAGTCAATACTTCAAGAACGTTAATATACAAAGCAAAAAGAAAATCAACACACACGTATGTAAGCTTTGATCTTTCAAAGTTGTAACTGGACTACATAAATTAATTAATCTGCATGTTCTTTGTATATGCATCTACTGCAATAATCATCCCTTCATAAGCCACAACAGCATTTCCTAATTCTGTTTTGGTTACCAAAGATTGATTTTAGAATATTTTAGCCTTCACAGAATGCACCAAGATATCAGTGATTTATCAGCAATTTATGTGGAGTTACAATTCAAAATAAATCGAGGAACAACAGCTTCCCGTCCCATTTAACAAAATGTGTTTACTGCAATACATGTAACGTCAAAGCATTGAACTACCTCCTAAGCAGACGCTATTAAAACCACAGCAAATTTGCCCTGACCTAATGGGCTTCTACGGGTAGATATCTGCATCCATACCATTTAAGCATCACCAACTTGGTTTGATAAGTCCGTTGGAAGTACAGAGCAGAATCTAAAACAACCATTTCAGATATGGATACCCCATAAACAAAAATTTCGAAAGTCAAACTGTAGCAACCATTTACAACGAATAGTAGCCAGAACACAAATCAATACTCAAGTCACCAAGAAGAAAGCAGAAAGCAAAAGGAAAATCATGTTGCAGCAATCATCCTTGAGCGTACAAGTCTCAGTGAAGCGGTAGAAAGAATTGAGCTATTGTCCAGAAGGATTAAAAAAAAAGGAGGTACCTGGAAGCTTCTTCTTTGTCTTCTGCGATTGGAAGAAAGTGAATTCGCCACACAACAAACTGAAGATAGATCAACTTTAAGAGCCATACACATTAGCCTATTTTGTATTATCTATTCTATTCAAAGGTTATGACAATAACAGTCTGTACCAGACTTTGTACGTTCATATTGGCTGATTACAACGCATACCCAATTCATATGGAGGGATGGTATAGCTATTCATATGAGCTTTCTAGGATGCAAATACAGAAAGACACGACCTTGAAGGATTTTGGGACAGAAGTTGGATGGGCGTGGTAGGAAAAGCGGCTTTCATGCTTCTTATGCTTTTGGTTTTAAAGCAAAGCTGCAATTTTGGGCAAATCCTACCATTCCTTATATCTCAGCCTCGTACTGCCGGACCTACCGTACAGATTTTTCGCTTTTGTTCGTATTCGAACTTTTATAGTGTCGTAAAGATTTTAGCATTCCTGTAACTCTCTTCACTTCATTTCCACTTCAACATGCATTGGCTGTTTGATCCTGCGTACTTGATTTGGTTACAAATACAGTAATATCTCCTTGTTTCTCTTTGGAGTGGAATCGTTGGTTGAATTCCGAGGTTAAGTATGGGCATCAAAATCTCCTAAAACTAAAAGCTCAGCTCAGTTCAAAGTTGTACAAAACTCTCTTCTGGGTTCTGGCTGCCGTCACTAAATAAATAATGAACTAGTATCATTGTAGATGTAAGAGGTTGTCTTGCGGTAGGTAGCATGGCATCGTCCTACGCCTTAACTTCGGATTATTACACCGGATATGCTTGACTTCTCTTGAGTTGGTAGAAATATCTTTAACTATTTTTCTTTTTTCCTTTAATCTGCAACATTGAAATAAACAAAAGTAAGAGAATCATAATCTCGGACTCAAACTTCAGGGAGTAATAACCTGAAGCCCTCCAAAGGTTGGATTCTATACCAAAATTTAGAACATCCTCATCTCCATATATAGCTGTTTGCATGAGAAGGGAAGAACATACAAATTCCATTAATTACTCAATGATTAAGTTGAACACTTCCACTCGATAGTGGAACAACCAAAACATGCTAATACAATGAAATATGGAGGTAGGAATCTAGCACAAGAATGCCCTAAAGATCACTTAAATGACCAATCTGCCTCCAAAGTAATCCTTGACTTGCCTGAAGCAGCGACCCCAATCTAAAACTGGGGTTCAAGCTGGCTCCTCAAGCTCTTCAAAACAAGAAATTCTTTAACCTGTGGCCTCACCTAAAAATTTAACATTTTTCAAGTTAAATCAGATTAGCCCTCTTTAAAAACCTGATTGTCCTACAATAATAGGGCCATATAGATTCCACAAAATCTAGATATTTCTCCATAAGCCACTCTTCCAACATTTTAAGATTTTTCCTTGAGAACTCATCGAAGTCCATATTTTTAACTTTAATCACAGGTTGCAGCACACGAGCTTTCACATCATCCTTCAACTTTCCCTGCTTAACATAGCTAGCGGCCACCAGGTAGTAAGTAGGCAAATTCTTAATTACTTTAACTGTCTGCCGAAAGGTGAAAACATAGAGTGCCCATAAACCCCGGATCATCTTGATGTAGAGAGCAACAACAAGAGGCCCTAATATCCACAAGGGAGTCAACTCCTTGGACACCTCAGCCCCACAAAACACATTGATCACCAAGTATAAAGGAATGCTGCATTTACAACAAAATATAAGTAAATTAGCAAAATCTTCGATAGAAAAATGAACTATGAGTTGTTTTAAGTTATGCATGTAATGATCAAGAAAATGATTCGAGATGTTAAATACACTAACCAAATATGGCATGTTGCAGAAGAATGCTCTGCTGCTTAGTTGATGAGGAACAATCAAAACTAGTTATCAGTTATAACATTGATAAAGCCTCAGAACACGTTGGTTAAGAGAGCTACAAAGCAAAAACCTTGTTTCTTTTTCTTTTATTTTATCTCTCCATTTTTTATTTTTTATTTTTTGGCATCTGGAAAGAAACTATCAAGCCAATATTGAGATACTAAAACAGGAGGTAGTATTCTCTATACCCCAAACTCACCCTGCCCAAGTGGTAAGTTGAATCCAAGAACTTCATCTTGGAAAGGTGACAACCACTGAGCTAGCCTATCATCCTCTACTCTTGATTTTTTTTTCACTTCCTAATAACAACAAATGTTTCAACAAAAATTATCCTTACTACCATTGTTTGAATTGTATATTGCATGTCTCATTTTTTCCTGTCCCTTCTGAAGTGGAAAAGGTGCCACAAGGATACAATATGTATAAGCAACGTGCAGATTGAGAGAGAGCAAGAAAGATAAGAGAAGAGCCAAGCAAAAACCATCATACTCACAAAACTAGTAATGGTATCTTGATTGTTGCATCCAGCCCTGTAATGTTGCACCAAACATTCTTTAGAATTCCACCCCTTTCTTTGTCTTGAATATTGCTTTGAGGTTCTTGTAATTCTTCACTTGCTGAATGTCGTTTCAAAGTTCCATCCTCTTCCTCACACGGTGGTTGTGTGCACAACATATTCAACCATTTCTTAAACAATCTATGAATAGCAGGAGATCCATTGATTCCTTCGCCTTTAGATGTATGGGAAACTGGCGCACTATGAACTTTGGGAGATTCCATTATGGTCTCCCCATTGTCTGTTGGCACATAAGAAAGTTTTACAGTGTTCTTTGAAAATTTGGATCCATTTGCTCTCTTTCTTGATTCATCATTTTGTGCATTACCTTTAAAAGCCCAAAATTTCGTAATCTTCAATTTGGATCCGTGAATATAAGCCCCTGCACTGAAAAATAATTCAACTCAATTTGTATGCTTAGCACTTGTATTAGGAAATGTCGATTGCCTCCAATAGAGGTGTATAGATTTTAGTGAGCTATTCCAATAGAGATCAAAGGAATTCCCAATTTCAGGTGAATTTACAGTAAGAAAGCTCCTAAGCATGATATCAATTAGCCAGCTTTATGATCACATGTTATTAGTAACTGCATTAGGAAATCAGAGAAAGTGAATTCCAAAATTAAGGGAAATAAGCAAGCATTCCTCACCTTAAATGAAGATTACGCTTAACTAATAAACGCCTATCAGTTCGTCCAATCACTTGAAGTGTCGTTAAATGTTGCTTTAATTTTATTCCTCTGCTCCATGAAGATGGCCTCAATGGAAATGTTGTACAAGGACCCTAAAAGAAATGAAAGGAAGAGGCTAGCTATTTACATTGGTAATCTAACGATGGTATAGAACTTCTACAACTGATCAATCATACATTGGGAATCTAAAATTATGATTGATTGTCAAACATTGGAAATTTCAAAATATGTAGGAGATTTTAAAGACCTAAACATGCAATTCTTGGGGATCTTCATCAATCAAGACTTTAGACATAAAAGTGTACTACAAATAAGGAAAAAAAATATTAAATTTCTGATTATTTTAATAGTCGACATAAAAGAATTATGCAGACAAAATTAAACCAAATGCCACTAAAGCATTGAATGACCATTCTTCACCCAACTAATAGAGTTCATCGATTTATTAAAAGGCCCCTATAGAAGTAAATAATCATGAAAATCATGTAGGGGTTGACTGAATATGATTAGGGAACTGTTGAATGAAGAATAATTGGATTAAGAAAATTAAGATTTGTAGGTGACAATCCGCATATTACTCTGGATTTCACATGGTACACAGATTGACAAACAAAAGCCAAATTTTCCAATTTTACCTGCAATTGATGGGTCACTAACGTCATCTTCTCCACTTTGACCCCCCACTCATTTACTCAGTATCCATGAATTCAACAAAAAGCTGCAAGATACAAATGAATATCATGATAACTGAAAAAAGGTTCTCAGCTTCAAGATAAAGATACAAGATTTTCAAGATGTTAGTCCATCTACACACATTTTCTGCATTTGCGCATGAGCTTCCAAAAACAACACAATAATGTCTACAGTTGCATCTGATAGGAATGAAATAGGTAAAATCCACGGATTAACATAAGCCAACTAAACTAAACTCAAAGGAAATTGATCAAAAAAGAAAGACATAGAAAATCAACAAAAATGCATCTTCATTACTCATATTGAACTACGTAACCTAAAATATAAACAGAAAGAATAAACGACCAAGAACTTGAATTCCTCTCTGTTTGGCAACGACCAAGAACTTGAATTCCTCTCTGTTTGGCACTTCCATCCATTTCTCAAGCAGACAAAGAGCGACCAACCTAAGATAGGAAAACCTCTCCAGAGTTCACATAAGAGTTGTATTGCAAAAACCTTGCAGATTTTCTTCTTTTGCAATTAACTGTTCTCCCATAGTTTGTCTCAGTAACCAGATAGAGAATCCAATTTCAAACATCCATAAAAGGAAAAAAGAAAGAGAAACGCTAACTATAACCAAAACCCAGAACGAGGTGCAAGTCAAATTAGGTGACTGGAGCTGAAAAATGAGGAAAAGATAGAATCTTTACTAACCCATCGACTTCAACTCTCCAAAAGAGCAGTCTTTGTCTGGATATGACTGCTTGATGAGAGGAAGAAGAAAGACTCTCTTGTATTGGAGCTTCCAAATTGGATTGCTGTGCATAAAATGGATAGAGGGGACAGATAAGTAGATAAACTGAGGAGGGAGAAGGAAAGAGGTAGAAAGACAGTAAAGCAACAATTTGATTGGGGTTTTGAAAGAAAAAAATATATTATATATATAATTTAGAAACAGGCTTTCATCAGTTAAGGTAATTGAACCGCTTCAAACTTCACTCCTCAACAAAACTTACATTAATTATCCTTATTTTTGTGTGTGTATATATGTATATATATAAGGATCGATAATCATAATCTAATATCGAATATAAATAACAAAATTACTCATTGTACTTAAGAAAATTTTGAAAAAACCTATAATTTAAAATTTAAAAAAAAAACATTCTTTTGTTTCACATTCACCTAAAAAATCTTTTATAATTGACTTTTATTAAACAATTAACTTGACAATATTAAGCTACATAAGCCAATTAAAACATGTTGACGTGATTGTACCAATTATTTGACCTAAAAACTAGATCTACCTTAATCGGTCCAACCTAACTTGTCTAACTATTATTGTTAACTCATCTATCTATTTCCCCTAAATCAATTCTCCCTAATCCCTAAACTTAACGGACGAACCACATTCAAACTCAGACAATTCTAGACAATGTAAGGGACATAAGTGGAAGTGATAGTGACACAAGTGACAGGGACGTAGGTAATAGGTCTTTTAATAGTTTGCCTAATGTTTGTTGTTAATGTAATCAATAGGGAACTAACGAATTGTTTGTGAGTTATTTTGAAACTGTGGGTATGTTTCCAAACTTACAGAATTATAAGCTTAAGATTATGTGTAAGAAGTAGTTTGGTAACGCAAAAGGGTTATTGAGGTGGTTGTGGGAGACTGATTTGAGGCTTAATGTTTATAGTTATAGTACTTTGATTAATGGAAAGTGAAAAGTGAGTGTATGGTGAATGCTAGAGGTTTGATGAAATGTCAATGAGAGGTGTGGTGTTGGGCCCCGATTCCTTTGTCATAATCAATAAGCATGATTAAATTATTTGAGGCATGTTTAAATGATTTTGAGG
>JANPWT010000006.1:39336099-39355397 GCA_024678245.1 Erythroxylum densum
GACAGTTAGTGAGTATGAGCGCCGGTTCACACAGTTGTCAAGATATGCTACTAAGATAATGCTGAGTGAGGCTGCTAAGTGTCGCCGGTTTGAGGCAGGACTGCACCTAGCCATCAAAGAGAAAGTGGTAGTGCAGAACTTCTGTGACTTTCAACAGCTAGTTGAAGCAACATTGAGGGTTGAAAACATCGAGAACATCAAGAGTGCTGTCAGCAAGAAAAGAAAGGGAAGAGAGCAGTCCAAGAGGGGAGGTGGTACTTCTATGCCTGAGAGGAGTGTCAGAACTTTCCCTGTACAGTCTGAGGAGAGGA
The DNA here is from genome assembly GCA_024678245.1 of Erythroxylum densum. NCBI lineage: Eukaryota > Viridiplantae > Streptophyta > Magnoliopsida > Malpighiales > Erythroxylaceae > Erythroxylum > Erythroxylum densum. The sequence goes on from JANPWT010000006.1 coordinate 39,336,411, forward strand.
GTAGTAGTGCGAGCAGACTTCAACCTATGAAGACTTCTACTGTTCCTCATCACTTCAACGATGGAAGGCAGTAGAAAAGGAGATAAGGATAGGCCACCTATTCCCAAATGTGAGTACTGTGGGAGATTTCATAAAGAGGATTGCTACAGATTAACGGGAGCATACTTCAATTGTGGAGAGAAAGAACACATAATCAGAGAGTGTCCGAAACCGGCAAGAAGAGAGAAATCACATATGCAAGCTTCGAAGGGGATTTAAATAAAAATTTTGCAAAATTTTGCCTAAGCACATAGATATTTTTATCTTTTATTATTGAATAACCGACTATTCAGACCACAAGGACTGATTGGATTTATTGGCACGACAACCCAAGTACGTTTTGTAATTTGATTTCAAAAAAAAAAGTACGTTTTGTAATTAACTAAAAAGTCATTAATTGATTACTTCCTCTTTATTAGGAATAGTAATCATAGCCTAATTATCAAAAACAAACGATTATTGAATAAACGAACATTCTCAAACCAAAAGAATTTATTAGATTTATTGGCATCACAACAAAAGTAGGTTCTTTAATTAACTAAAAAGTAATTAATTAATTAAAATACAGAAGCAATTGGTGGAGGTACGGAATGGGAAAACTGGCCCGGTCCAAACCAGATAAGCTGGCAGGATGGAAACGCTTCTCTTTCTGCCCTTTCCTATTCGTGATTAAGTTGATAAAATCTACAAATTTTCCAATGTTCAAACCAACATTACATACTAACGAGAGAGTTTTTTTTTTTTCATTTTCAGGTTTAAGAAATTTCGTTTTATTTCTAAAATGTAAAATTTTATATAAGAGAAGGCTTAAAAAATCCATATATTTTCGAGGCTCTGACGGCACTAGCAGGATCACAAGCAGGGGCAGATCTTAAGAGTTGAAAAGGGAGAGCTCCTTCATTTGAGATCACCGCTGCACTGCGCAGAGGATATCAGCAAACACAAGCTGTAACCAAATCACACTGTTAGGTCAGTCAGTATTTAGAAAAAGAAAAACGAAAGCAGCCATTCATCTTAACCCCAATCACTCAAAACTTCTTCCTTTTCCTCCTTGTCAGCCTTACAGTTTGCTTTCTTCTCGAGCCCAGCTAAATACACAAAATAACTACCCGAACTAGAATACCTGCATGGTTGAGGGATTAAGCCACATACATATGCAAATGGCACAGTTCCTGAGAAAACAAAAACTCACAGATCTCATATACTCATTCTTCAGTCATATCGACCATCTAGCCGGACACCATTAGTCTTCCGGCCTTGAAAGTTACCCCCACCACGCCTTGAATGACTCTGGCTCCTCTGCCTGAACCTTGGACCAGAATTAGAGGAGCCATCTTTGGGAGGTTCCAACTCATTGGCTTTGGTAGTGTTGTGTGGCCCAACTGGCTGATACTCGTAATGTCTTTGCCTTTCCCGGTTCACATTATGTTGCTTGTTATCTTTCCGGGAAACAGTCCATTCCCCATGGGATTCTAGGCCAAAATGACTGTTCTGGTTTTCATCTTTGCAGAAGCCTAAAGGGGTGTACTGATCACTTCGACCATCTACCTTTGAAGGAGATTCAGGTGGCCTACCAGGATGTCCTTTATGAGTGCCCACTTTCTTTGCCTCTCGAGGCCCCATACTTGATGTGTCTACCAAGTTTCTCTTTTCAGACACAATTTGTTCATCCCTGACTACAGGCACCTTATCAGCTTCATGTGGGAGTGATACCACACCCTGGCTTCCAGAATTCTTTTTATTGGCAGCACCAGGTTCGACACCATCCTGACCACCATTTAACCTGCTTCCCCTTTGATTAGTGGCCAAATAGTGATGTGATTTAGGTTGCCAGTGAGAGGTTAACCGTTCCGCAGCATCTCGGTTTTCTTTTGAAGGACCAGATGCATCTTCTCGAACCATATCAGAGGATGAAGATTGGACACGAACTTTCTCAATGTCCCCACTATTAATTCTCCTCTCCCGTGAATCATGATTGTGTCCTGCACTTCTGTGTTCATTGTATGATTGTCGCTTTCCTCTGGCTGTCATACCCTGTTCTTTCACAACAGTAACAACTGCTGGAATGGGTTCCTCAGGAATGTTCCAGCCATCAGTGGCATTCCATTCATCTGAATACCTCGGCTGATCTTTCATAGAAATCACAGACGATTTCTGCAATTGATGATGCTTAGTCGATTTTTGAGCATTTCTACTTTCATTAGAATCTGTTGGTTCTACTGAGCCCCGTTGGTGCCATGATCCATGCATTTTTCCTGGCCTATTTTGCCTGTCTTCCACTTTTTTTGACTCCAGAGTAGAACCTACCTTTGCAACAGATGCATCAGAAGTTTGAGACCTTTCAGCACCACAACAACCTGATTCAGGTCTTCCAGGAGGTTGGTCAGGTGTAACCTGAATAGCTGGAAGAATCCATGATTGGTGATTGCTTCCCTGCTGAGCCATTTCCTTAGCAACAGGCTTTGGAATGTACCTCTCCAGTTCTGCCCTCTTGTTTTTCAGGCTATTCTGAACTGGTTGATGAATCTTTATAGATGGACCAAAAGTCTCAACTGCAGTTTTCTGACTGACTGCATCAAAAACTTGAGTTATATTTTGCGACCGAACTGGAGCCCAGACAACAGCATCACCACTCTGGAATTTCTCTGTTAATTTATTAGCATGCATAGTTCTGGGCAACCTCCATGCATGCTGATATTTCCTCTGGTTTTTTAAATGGGTATGCACTTCCTCATTGGGTACAGGTGAACGCTGCTCTGAAGACGAGAGTACATCTTTAGAGTCAGTCTGAGGCTGAAGTGATCCAGGATCCAACTGAGGCTCAGAAGTCCTCTGTTCATCACTTTGAACCACATTTTCCAAAGCAGGTGTATCTATCACAGTGGGTAAGGACTCCTCTACTCTCTGCTTGCTTTTTACACTTTTATTCATCTTTCCATTATTTGTTGAAGACTTGCCAACAATTGGATTCATGGGCTGCCTTGACTCGATGTTTAAGGCAATCTCCTTGCTATCCTCATAAGAAACTGGAGATTTAGCTGTCACACCAACATTACCACTGCATGCTTCAGAAATAGTGGTAGAAATTAAATTTTCAGTAGGGTTCTTCTCTGATGGACTTTTTAGTTTTTGTCTATAACCCATGTGATTCTGCTTGGCAGCAATGTTATCAGGAACATGTCGAAGACTATTGCCAGTTGAAGAGTCTGAATGAACAACATCCTGTCGCAACGACTCCGATTGCTCAAGCAGCACAGGCACCACAGAAGCAGGCTTTGGTGCCTGCATCACTACCTCAATGGACAAAGTGGTAGATTTCTCAACCCCTGCAACACTGTTTTCATTGCCCTGCTCATTAGCATTTCTGTTGAAAACCACAGTAGAGTTTGATTCCCCGGATTTGTTACCAGCCAAAGTTGATTGGGCTGGAGCCACAACATTCTTCTTATTAACAACACCACCAGCAAGAACAGTTTCTAATTTTGAAATTATGCCATCTCCTGCTTCCGTACGCCTGTTCAACTCTTCGAATTTTGCTAGAGCTTTGGCCTTTTGATCTCTTGTTCGTTCTTTCTCCTCCCTCTCTCGCTGTTGTTGATGTTGCATGGCTACCTCTCTCATCTTAGCGCGCTGATTAACAGACTCAATAATCAGTAAGAGGATATTCACCTGACAGTAAAAGTAAATAAAATGGAAAAAAAATATAAGCCACCTGTGCTTGGCTATCACAAGCATTAGAAACGGGAGGCAGAGACTCTCCATCCTTTTCTTGAAGAAATCGACGAGATTTTTCAGGCGCCCCCACTGATGTATGGCCTCGCTGACAAACAACAGAGGCACTTTCAAAATCTGATGATACAACACCTGGTCGGTCTGTGACCTGAGATTTCCTCCAAAATCCACCAGTCTCTTCTGCAGTAAGTCTTCCACTACTATGATAATCAGCCCTACCATGCATGCCACTAGCAGATCTGAGAATCTAGGTATTAGCGCATTCTGAAGATTGGCATTTCAGATGTATGTCCAATTAAAGTAAGCAAGTCATAAACCCACCTGGTGGTAAGTATTCCATCTGCAGCAGTTGATTGAAGGCTTCTATCCCCAGTGGTCGCATGGTCTTCATGTGAGGCACTGTTGATAAAACCAACAGTTCTATGCAGCGATCCAGTATCCATACCAGAAGCTTCACTTGAGTTATTAGTTCTAGCATTACGAACTTGCAATGTATTATTAGACTCCAACCTATGGGAAGTGGATTTAACATCAAGCTTTCCATCAGAAGCACGAGCCTTAGCATTCAAACCTTCTATTTTCTGAATCAGACTGGGATCTTTTGATGTTGATAACACCTCATGGAAAGTAAAAGCTGAGTGATCTGCACTTTCAAGTTTCCTTGTTGGCCAATCATCAGATGACTTGGCATTTCCAACCGTTTCAGGTGCCTTGGCTTTCAAAGCCATACCTCCTTCATTGTCAATTGCCTCCAAAGCTTCTTCAGCAAGTGCCTTTCTTGTGCGCATTCTTTCATCCTTGTTGTCTCCTCTCCGTCCACTCTCCCATGATGAGTTCATGGGATGATCTGCCCCCCCAGGACCTGATGCATTAATTGTCACGGACTCATTCCAATTCTGTTCATCCTTTCTTTCCCAACCATCATGCTGCTTGAGAAGAACTTTGTATGGTCCTCGAGCTTCCTGAGGATTCCCAGGTTCCTCCTGTTCTGAAACCACTGATTTACCATCAGGGCCAAATCCAGAGTATCTACCACGAGGATTGCCAGAATCAGGGACATCTTGTCCTGAATAACCATTAAATGCAGTAGGGCCCATGGCCATTGTCATAAGTGCAATATTGCGTTCACTGGCACCATAGTAACCCATAGGAGGACCATAATATGCATCATGAGGCACATGACCAGGATAAAAGCCAGGCCTAACTGGCATACCAGTACGAACATAAGGATCACGGACATTAGGTCTCAACATGTCTCCATTTTCTTGATGGGGTCTTCTCGGCCCAGCTCCTGGAGGAGGAACAGGCTGTTTGTTTGCAATTGCAGTTTGGGGCATTTGTGGACGGTAATACGGAAATGGATCCATGGGAAAACCACCTGGTGCAACTGGTGGACCAAAATTTGAACCTCCCGAAGGCCCTCTGTACCAAACACCACCTGGATGATTATTTACAGGAGGAACGCACCATGCATCGTAATGCTGAGGGGGAATATTAGAATAAGGATAGAGTTGAGGATCACCATGCCACTTCTCCACACCAGCTTGGGCTTGATCTTCACCATATATTGTATCCGCTTTTCTCAAAGAAGTTGCAGTTTCACTTCTGAAGTTTCCATGTGTAGACACATCAGCTGAAAAAAAAAAGCACAGAACTATCAGTATAACAGAAATTTCATGTAGGACAACTTTTGACTATAGGTCAAAGCATAGTACAAAGAAACAAACCTACAGAATTCTCGATCCTCTCTTTCCCTGCTGTCACCACACCAGAAGACGAGCTAGGCCGACTATGATAACCATGGTCTGTAATCATAAAACTTGGTCAATAAATCAACAAAGGTATAAAATATTTAAAAAATCCAAGATTTGTAGAAAGATATCACTGAGGAGCCAATCAAGAATAAAACAATTAGCATTGTGAATGACCGGAGATTTTTTCAAACATTGTTGAAAAAAACAGAATAACAACCACATTTGAAAATGCCAAACCAATCATAAACAGTGCCAATAACCAAGCAAGATTCACTAGTAGCAAAATTTAAAGCAATATTCAAATTTCAACCTTGGGAATCTGGGTTCCTTCCAGAAAGTTCTTTTTCTGAACCAAGAGTAGGAAAATCTCCAGAAATCAGAGAAAAACCATCATTTTTGGAAGATTTCATTCCCTGAAGTGTCATAATATCCAAGTCAGGTAAGACATTGATTTTCAATCAGCTTGACTTTAACATTTCAGATAACCATTAATAAATGACGAATATTTGATATCAGGGTGGAAGGGAGAGGAAAGGGGCAACATAAAAAGATCAAATAATAATTCTACCTGAGATAAGGGGTACTTATATAAAAATGATTTTATAGTTCAAGTGAAGTAAAATTCATTCAAGCTAACAAATTGGCAAAGTTGCATTCAAATCCTACAATTCACTTACGATACTAAACAACACAAGCTACAACTTATTCTTCCAAAAATTAATAAAATGCATATGTCCCACAGATAATGAAAAATATTTTAAATTAGCATTTCAACAAACAAATTTTGGAATTAGAAGATGAATCCTCAATTTGTACCAAACAAAAGAATTGACGTTGAGCCACCAAATTCCAAATCCAATTTGTAGCCTTAAACTTCAGAATTAGCAGGCACTAAACACAATGCAAATCCAAGCTAACCCTACAATACTAAGTGTAACAAAAATGATGATCTAAACTACAGACCCCCTAGAACACATAATAACAGAGGAATTCAATTAGTAAATGAAATTAGAAAGCAAAAGCAGTTTTGATTAAAAAACCCCCATGATATATTTCTCATTTGTGAGCAAACTTGTGGAATGATAAGCCTTTTCTTTTGCGACTGGAATAACTAATAAAGCAAATTAAGGTGCTCAGAATTCATAACTTAGAATTCAAAACCATGCCTGTAGGAAAAGATCAGTTTTCCATATTAATGGTACAATAACTATAAATTTGAAAGTATATTTAGGTCACCTCCAATCAGCGTCTAAATACAGATCTAAACGAATGTTAAAAAATTGACGACCGCAAGTCAAAATAACACTTGCAAAGAAACAATAAAAAGTCATGGAAAATGGAACACAAATTGATTTAATGGTAATAAGTATCCCATTACTCGGTGTGTTGGCTAAAATGCAGACTATATAATCGATTATAGAATAGAACAACATATAGATTTACCTCTAGATAATGAGAACTACAGTACATGACCATTCAAACGAAAAACTTAAGGACACCATACCAACTTTTCTGATGCACTACTTGCACCCCATGCTACAGAGTTATCAGGCAAAGGCTCAGCAAACCGTGATAATTGTGAACTACCAGGTCTTGTTTCAGCACTACGAGGACGTGATGCTGCAAGTGATGCCTGATTTGATGTCAATGCTCCAGAAGCTGACGATGGCCTTGAATTCAAACCCGACACATTAGTAATAGGTTCATGGTTTACGTCGCTACCAGCAGTTGATGGTCGAGTTCCACTTTCACCAGATGAAGGGCGGCCACTGAGAAGGCTTGGAGAACAACCATTAGCATTTGGAGAAAGAGATGAAGTTCCCCAAGCATTTGATGTTGAAGATGATGATTTACTGCCCCAATTATGGGTTCCCCTGTCAATTGCCAGCGATTAGTCATTTCAAGTAAAAAGGCAAAAAAAAGAAAAACTATCCCCACTCAAAATAATAAGTTTGACAACAAGTTACAATAACTGAAGACAAACAAAAGAAACAAAATAGTAAAATATAGAAAATAGCATGGTTAGATGAATTCCTCACTTTGGAACGATTTCAACATTTGGATCCAAACCATGATTTTCTAACCTTGAAAAGAAGAGATAGAACAATATTAAATTTAATATGAAGAAATATGTCACATGATCAGAAAAAGTTTAGTGGAAAATCAAATACCTCTGGCTGGGCAAGTTTATTGGTTTAGGGACAGCAACTTTCCCCAAGACAGTCATCCCACCTCTTCTCGCAGAAGCCCATCTGCAACCCACAACTAAGAATTTCACATATATGCGTTTCACATCCTTCAGGAACATCCTAAAAGATCTAATCTTAAAAAATCCAATAAATGTTCCTACCAAAATGAAAGAAATTCAAAACATGTATAAAGATAAAAATCATTCACACGCCTGTGATCTTTACATTGTTATGCTTACTAATTTAACAACACTGAACAGTTGTCATGTTTCAGCGATCATAATGAAATTATAATTTGGTAAAAGTGCAACAGAATGTATGCTAGAAAGGGAAAAACATTGGTACTCACACACATAGATCAAGAGAAAGTTCCCACAGAAAAATAATACTCAACATTGAAATGTATTTATGACTGGCATGAAATATCTATTGATCACTAAAGATCAAAGATATTATACACACAAACTTGATACTAGCTTAGAGTATTAGAAAAAAAAAATCTAATATAACATTAAAATATAAAATAAACATTTCACCAAAAGAGAGAGAAACAAATTTAAAAGATATGCAGCAATCAAAGTCCAAATCATTACATGATTTTAATCAAGATGAGGTTAGGCATTACTAATTTCTTTCACTCACTGGTGAGTACGTAGATCAGAAACAATAAAATAAAAAACAAAACCCAACCCAAGACCATGTCACCCAAAGGTGAAGGCTCAAGAGCATCCAAGAATCTTACAGATCTTTTTAAGTACTAATATGTGAATCATGTTTGCATTTTAATTTTGATCAAATGTAAATAGCAATAGCAAGCCAAATCAAAATTACATTTATTAATTTCAAAAAATTATTTTCACAAAAAGCTAAAATACTGCATATTAAAATGGAGGCAGGGAATTAACTAGAGAATAGCCTAATAACTTCCTAAAAAGTCGACATAGCATTGTATCTGGCAAGAAAAATAACATATACAATAAAAAATGAATAGTTGCAAAAGGTATGCAAACATAAGATCAGCATACCTGCGCTCTCCAGCCAACATGCTCGATGTCATAATTCAGTTCTTTTTAGCAAGGTCATCCAATGACCTTATCAAAAGACCTGTCAATTAAAATGTCCATAAAACTCCACCACGAGAATGAATTAACAGAACAGAACAAACACGTAAGAGCAAGAAAATTAATCATTGGAGACGAACAAAATATTCATGCAGATCAAGATGCAATAACATCACTCATATATTAAAACGATAGGTAAAGAAAGATATCAAGGTTCAGCAAAAGAAAATTAAAACCACTGAAACAACGATGCACAAAAATGTCTAGAGCCTCACAGCTACTATACACAATTTCTTTACCATCCTGTGTCTCCGTGCATTTGCAAAAATCAGGAGTTCTGCCCATAAATTGCTAACCGCCAACAAGTAGCAAGAATGAAGTTAAGTACTAAATAGCTCAGACAAAATTTCGTTTCACCATTTACATTACACCTACTGTGTGTCCACATTTCTATGCAAGAAAATCCTAACACCTTCAGTGAGTGTCCAAGTAAGTACTAAAAAATACTGAAGATATGTCCTCGACAACTGTCCATTGAGATTCATACACCCAATGAAGGTACAAATAACAACATTAAAGACTCACTTTCTTCCATAATATCGAACCTTCCGAAAGAAAAACACCAGAAAGAATCAGAAGAAAAAAAACACATTTTTAGACAATTAAATACGTAAAACAAGCGGCGGAGTAGCAGCAAGGAGCAAAATTGTAAAGCACGAAAAAAATAAATAATGATAATGACAATCGCCGTTTCGTTTTCTCAGGAAACAAACAAACGCCATAAACATCAACAAGCACAGTCTAAATGGCTAATATCTCAAAAAAAAAAGTCTAAATGGCAATACCTAGAAAAAGAAAACCCATTGCCTCAGACAAAACACTTAAAAATTTTCAATTCATTTTTCAATTTATATTCCTTTTTGTGTGTGTGCATGCGTGCGGAACTGGAAACCCTAGATATACAGAGGTAAAAGTCCCAATGAATGCGTTGATTCGAGGAGATAATAGACGTAGAAAGTACGATTGATAGGAAGGCCTCGGAGGCAGTGGAGAGCGGGAAAGATATCGGCGAACAACAGAAGAATCGATATAAAGAGTGGTGGTGGATCTCTAGAATATAGACCGGAGGAGAGAGAAAGTTGACGAAGAAGCAAGTTTGCGGTAATATTTGACGGGGATCTTCGAACCCGAAAATTTAAAAAATAAGTGAACGTATTTTCAGAATACTTAACTACTTCCATAATAGAAAATTTGTGATAATAATGAGTAGGAAAAAAGATGCCGTTTACGCAAAACGCAAAATTCTACATTTCTATCTCTTTTTTTTTTTAGCTATAAGTAGAGAAAATTAAAATTATCATAGACAAAAAATATCACAAGCATCAACTCAAATAATTAAAAAGAGGATATCAGGAATCTCCTCTCAAATTTAAAAAGTTGATGAAATATCGTGACTTAATTTAGTCAAATAATCAACTATAAAATTACTTTTACGAAACACATTTTTCTGTCTTTAATGAGCGTGACAAATTAGACTTAGTTGGATAATGACAAGTAATCCCAATTGAACTTTTATTAACAAGAGGTGCCCACTTTGCGAAGGTGTGTATAATTGAATTGAGTCCATGATACTCATTTCTTAATTTTAAGCTAGTAACAATAGTTTATTTGATACACATTTAATAATCATATACTCTTTATTCAATAAAAATATAAAGAAAATTTTAAAATTCAAATTATTATTTGGATAGTTACATAAAGTGAGGATACTAAAATTTCTTGTTAATAACTAATACAATAACCTAATTATTCTAGTTCATCTTAGATTAAGACTTTTTTGATAAAAACATATTCTGAATTCAAATTTTATTTAAAGAGGAGAAAAAATAAGTTGTGTAACTCAAACGTAGTCCATAAAATTATTAAACTATTGAAAAACAAATTATTTTCTTAATGTGCGCACAATATATTGTTGTTTACATTCTTATAAAATGATCATAAAGTTTTATGTTTTTTTAATTTTGTTAAGAATACATGTTATAATTTTGTAAAGCCTTAGATTAAACAATCTCTATTATGTTAATAAAAAGTTCAAAAAATATAATATATTAAGACTAAAATTTACTCAATCAATTAATTTTTAACAAATTCATGTTTAATTATTTAAAGCCTAAAGAAAAAAATATTGACCTAGTTGCTTATTTTTAATTGTATAGGTTAAGCATAATATTCGTACTAACTATATCAAAACTTGAGAATCACGTGTGGTGCATTTGAAACCAAAAAAGAAAAAGAACGGAGATCAACTAGGAAGCTCCTGGTCTTCTTGTCTAAGTTAGAAGCAAACATGAAGATGAACTTGAATGGCTGGTAGTGCCACCCTTTTTCCCAACTTATAAAACGATTTAGGTTCATATTAATGACTTTGATCACAAGTTGGCAAGGTTAAATAATTTGTGATTTCTCAATCGAATTTTCAATCGTTGAGGCAAGTGTATCGAATAATTATTTCCCTCCGTATGCGTAAATGGAAAAAAAAACCTAATTAGTCTCATAATTAAACTGTATGACACACATCATAATAATCTCAAAATAAACATGGGCAAAGTGCATGGCATTACATCTTAGTAATCTCAACATAAATATGTGCTTCGTTTGACAAAACTATACTTCGTACAGAGTACTTCAAGCATAACCAAATCCAATAAAATAAGGAAGAAAGAGGTTGTGGATAGGTGATTAAGGTACGCATTGTTCTTCCACTCATGTAAAACTTCAGTAGATAGCTATTTTGTGGGTCTCTCATCCATCTATTCCAAAGGCATTAACATCTACCCATACTTCATTGAGACGACCAATGAAATGGATGGGAGAATCATATTGTGCAATGGAGTATACATTGTTGGTATCTACAAATGTTGTGTTGGCCCACAAAGACCTCCTCAAGCTTCATTTGCAATGTTATAACCAGAGAACTTCCTTACAACCACGTGTCGACTAGCCTATATATATATAATTTTAGGTGCTATTCAGGGAGTGGAACTAATGAGTGGGCTTAGAATTTCCTAGGCAAGTAGAACCTAGAAAAATATGATGATGAAGAAAAGCGAGCAGCTCCTACGACAATATTTGTCACCACAGAAGTTGTCACTGAAATCCTTAAATCATTCAAGTTGGTACCTTGGATGTACTAGAAGAACCTGATGGAATCAATAACATATGGTACAAACGAAGATAGTTCTATTTAGACAAATATGTGTAAAAAGATAATTCTTAATATCAAAGAGAATATCTCTCCAACAACCTAGTATTAAAGAGACTATTTCTGCAACAACCTAATAACAAGTGACTAAGTCAAATGTTGGTTAAAACCAACTCAGATGCTCTAGATTTACTACTGGATAACTTTGTTGAATTGAATTTTGTATATCTCTCTATAATCTCCTTTTTACTAAAATATTTATGAGTTTGTTATATCATTCAGTATAAATAAGTCAACAACTTGACAACGGAATGTGTTCAAAATCCCCTGTGTCTTCATATGGCATTAGAGCCCAAAAGACTAACGTCAATGACAATTTCTTACTGCATCTCCTAGCCAATCCTATTTACTTCTTTTCCAACCATGAACATTAAGATGAAAAGAGAAAACTATTAGCTCTAGAGTACAAATGCTCTATCAGCCTCAGAAGCTTTTGATTTAAATGGCTTTATCACTGGTGAAATTGTGGCACCACCAGGCTTCATTCAATAACCATCAGAGGGAGACATCTCAATCTTCCATTCAAAAATCTAATGCTAAATTTATTGTTCGGAAGAAAAAGGATAGATTAGTCCTCTTGTGGCTTAAATTAATCATTTCTAAGAAAATTCAAATCAACATAGTAAGAGCCTCTGTTGCTAGAGAGGTCTGGGTTATCCTTGAAAGGATTTTTCAATCTCAATCTCGAGCTCGCGTATTGCAATTGCTCTGGCAACTTCAAACTCTCTCAAAAGATTCAGTCTCTATTTTAGAGTATATAAAAAAGAAAAGAAACATTACTAATTTATTAGCCTCTACATCTAACATAGTGTAAAGGATGATCTTGTTAAGTTCATACTTCATGGATTAGGTGAGGATTATTTTACTTTTTATAATTCTATCAATACTAGAGTATGAGGATTATTCTACTTTTCATAATTCTATCAATACTAGAGCTAATCCTATTTCTATTGACGAACTGTTGGGAATACTTCTTTAAGAGGAGGAAAAAATTGAGCTTTCTAATATTTTCTTGTTGCCAACATAGCCTCCAAGTCTTCTTAAAAAAAGACCTAACTATAATTCATCTACTCAAGCTTGTAATTATAGTCGATCTTATACTAATGGAAAACCTCACCAACAGACTTACAAGAGAGGCCATAATAATAGCAAGTTTGATAGTTCCAATGGAAGGTATAAGAAATCCAAGGTCACGTGCTAAATTTGTGACAACTAGGACATTTTGCATTAGAGTGTTATAATCACTTCAACCACACTTCTACAATTGAAAAGGGGTCTAAAATCTCCGCATCCAAAATATAAATAAAGGATATCACAGTTTGCATCCATTAACCAATCGATTATACATTGTGCGTCATGTTGTCTTTGACGAAGAGAAATTTCCATATTTACAGTTAGGTGGGGCATAAAATATTAATCATCTAAATACTCCTACAATATCCCTACCCCTATCACTGTTACAGTTGGCCACAAAGTTTTAACCATCTCCTATGCTTTCTTCTGTTAATTCATCAATTAATAAGCTAAACTCCCATTTTTCCTCAATACGTGACACTTCATCTCCCATGTCTCCTAATCTGTCTCATTCTTTCACTCCTTCATTAGAGACCTCACCTCATGATAATACAAGCCTACATCATATCTTTTCATTTAACATGCCAGCTAACAATGACAACAATAATACCTCTAATGATCACACTTCCACTATTTTCTCTTCCCCATCCCCACCACTGCTACAACTCAAACATTTACGGCCTTCAGATAGCAAATCACATCTTATAACTACCCAAGCTCAAATGCACTTCCCCAAAACCAAAATGAATTTTGATTACAAGGATCTTACTATATCAAGATATCCACTACCCCCTCTTTTTGATGTTGACTAAGAACCTTCATGTTTCTCTAAAGTCAATCAATCACCACAATGGCATACCACTATAGAAATAGAGCACCATGCTCTTATCAAAAAGAAAACTTAGACTTTGGTTCCTCGGCCTCCTAATACCAATATCTTGGGAAGCAAGTGGGTATATCATATAAAAAAGGCATGCAGATGGTTCTCCTAAACTATGTAAGGCTGGGCTTATGGTGTTCGACTATCATTAACAGGAAGGCATCTTTGAGAACTTTAGTCTTGTAGTCAAGCCAACTACAATTCGACTTGTTTTATATCTTGCTGTATCGAGAGGATGGTCTCTTAAGAAACTTGATGTTACTAATGTTTTTTTGAACGACAATCTCTTTAAAATTGTCTATATGCAACAGTCGCAAGGATTACTGGCCTAGGGATCCAGACACTAGGAGATTTACTCATGGTTATTGTGTATATTTTGGAGGTCGCTGGTCTTCCACAAAACAATAGGTGGTTGCTCGGTCTTATACTGAGGCTGAATATAGAGCTATTGTGTCAGCTACAATGGAATTGAATTAGGTCTAACAACTTCTCGAAAACTTTGTGTTCCTTTACCCAAGTCACCTATTTTATTTTATGACAATTTAAGTGCAAAGTTTATGACTTCTAGTATTGTTTTTCACAAGCATTCAAAACACATCCAAATTGATTATCATTTTATTTACGAAAAGGTTGAGTACGGTGTCCTATATGTCTCTTATGTTGCTTCAGTGGATCAATATGCTAACATTCTTACAAAGGCGTTATCTACCAAACATTCTTCTCACTTACGATCTAAAGTTACCATTTATGATAGCTCTCCAAGTTTGCAAGAGGTTATTAAAGAGAATTTCTCTCCAATAACTTGATAACAAGTGACTAAGCCAAATGTTGGTTAAAACCAACTTAGATGCTCCCAAATTTACTGCTGGATAACTTTGTTAAACTGGATTTTGTATATCTCTTTATAATCTCCTTTATACTTAAATATTTGTGAGTTTGTTATATCATTAAGTATAAATAAGTAAACAACTTGACAATGGAATGCATTCAAAATCCCCACAAACCTTGTGTCTTCATACTTATAATGAAAGTTATAAAAGTCTTACTATACGAGTAGCATCTTCAAGTAAATTACTCAAACTACGAAACAATTGTATTCAAGTCTAAACGCCTTGAGGTATCAAACCATTAATATCTCATAAACATAAACACCAAAATTTTCAAATTATAAACGATAAAGAAATTGAGAACATTGCACCCAAATCCAAACTTTACGCTTTCTCTAAGACTAAACTCAGTTTCTAGCTACTAACAATCCTCAAAGATAAGTAAACAATTCTTAATATATTATTCTTAATAAATTGTATCCAATCATTTATTAACCTAAAGAATACACAAATTAACAGTTTACCTATGGAAACTAAACAAAGTGGCCTTCAGGAAAGAGATTTCAACAAATGTTACAGATTGTTAAGAAATTAAAGTAGGATCTAATCTTGTGTACAATAGAATAATAATAAAACTTTTCATTTGATTTTTTGGAAGTCAAGATTACTTAAATTCTATAATATGGTTAAAAATAAAACAAAATAAAGCATGAAGCATAAATTTGTACCTTAGTGTGTAATTTAATCCTCTTCTTATTATTTCCCTTAAACTACTTCTAAAATTAGTCCATATAACTACCATAGATGTACATGTATTCAACCTCTAATGGTATCCATATGAATGTATATAAAGAACCATACAACTGGTGCAGAAAGACAAGAACTGCTACCTTCTTTAGAGCTAAGACTATTTATAATATGGTCGTTTAGATCTTTTAATAATTTAATATTTTAATTTAAAATTCAATTATAATTAGTATTAATTATAATTAAATACTTAAGTCCAAATAAGATTCAATATCTCATGTTGATCATTATTTATTAAGTATCTCACACTTAATCTTAAAGTTTCTCAAACTTTACAACCAAGTTTAACTTACTTAAAATACCTTTTTCTCTCATCATTCATTCTTTATGTGTGATTCATTAGGTTCCTAAATATGTTAACAATTGATATAAATTATAATATGAAATCGTATTTAATAAATTAAACTATTTTAATTTATTTTTAATTTTAATTAAAATTTTATATCCATTGATCAAGATTAAAATTTAGCAACATATTATGACTATCCAAATATTAAGAATGTCAAAGTAATTTTGACAAATATTTTTATACATGTTTTTTTGCAAAATCTAATCCTTTCATTATAATATTGTGATTAGACATAAAGCATGGAATTAAAGTATACTTTATTTGAATCCAACTATATTAGTTCTCTATCATTAGTAATCAATTCAATTACCGACATTTATAAACTATTTTACAAAGAGTCATTCAACCTTGGTTAAAGATTTCCCAAATCAATACTAAATAAGAACAATGAAATATTTTCTTCAATCATTGTAAGGTGATAAATCCTATATTGATCATTAAACTATCTTTATATAGTTCATGTTATATCCAATGACTACGATTGAGTTATTTTTTGTACTAAAATAGGTCATAAGTAGTGTTAACATATATCAATTCCTATATAAGATACTTTGGAGATCTTAAGTCAAAAGATCACTTATATAATCAAAACAATGAGAATTTTCATAGACATACAAGGAACATTCCAAATGAAATTATTATATGATGTTAGTGTAGTGAACTTATTCTTTAACAAATACCCAAGTATTTATTTAAGTTTCTCCATATTTTAAAATAAGAAATCGATTACTTATGAATGTATACTAGTTGTTTTATGTTCTAATAATGTCTATTATTAAAAGAAAATGATTAGAAATAATTTGGGGATAATACATAAATATAATATGAATTTTATAATTATAGTCTCATCATAATTTCATGAAATTAAATATTTATGTCACTAAAATTATAACCAATTGATTGGCTATAGGGTATAAATTAATATTCTCCCACTTACACTAAGTCAATTGTTTAAGTACTTTATACCATATCTTTATATAACAATCATACTAATGTTGAGACAATGGTTTAATAAGAGAATTATACACAATCCTCTATAGCACTTGTTTAAATCTTATAATTTTTATCTTAATTTTTATTATATTCAAAAGAAACTACCTAAATACATATTTGAATCTTTGATGAGACCTTAACTCCTTGTATACGCATAATAACTTCAATGTTCTATAATGCATTACTATCTAAATAATGCAAGGAATTATACTAAGTTCCTTAAATAAATTATTAATCCAAATATCACCTTCATTAAATGAATAATGTATTAAGGCTTGATTAGCATTTAACACAACATTAGGATCTTTCCAATCTTAAAATAATATTGTTCCAAGTAAAATGTACCTTAACTAGATTTAACTTCTAAAGTTAATATTCATATAATCTTGAACTCAAATATCAACTTACACATATAATAATTAATATCTTAAATGTTTCATAATTATCAAATATCTTAAATACTAAACAAATTTAACATATTATACTTGTACTTAGACTAGAATAGATTAATAACTTCAATATCTATCTCTATAGATCTAGTTTCCAGAATTAATTATTACCTTTTCATATTGAATAATAGTTGTTGTTGGACTATCATATATTCAACAATTGAAAATATTAATTACTATTCTTTGTAAGTAGTATATCTGTATACACTCCCACTGAAGAGTACAACTTGCTCTCACTAATCTTCTTATAAATATGATAAATTCACAATCATCTTTAAAACAAATCCTTTAAATTCATCATAAAAGTGAATCTTTCAACATCTTGCAAGTATACATCAAGTGTATCAATAAAGGTACTACTTTCATTTAGATATTTTGTTATGATATTTGAACTTTTCAAACTTCATCTTACTCCTATTACTTGTCTTAAGAACTATACTCCTATAAGTATTCATTTAAACAAACACGTTGTCCAATGGATTTATAAGATCATGTCTAACACTTTCAAATATATCATAACTTTCTTGTGATGCCCTAATACCCCCTAGGAGGATATGAGAGTGCCACATCAGACTCACAAACAGAAACAAACAACAAACTCGATGCGGTTGCATTTCAAAACACACTAAACATTCATTCCATAAAATTTTAGAAACTGAAGCAAATATACCTTACATATCATTCCAAACTTATTCAAAACGTACATACATTATTTCTCATGAACTTAATACAAATTTGTCCCCAAAATCCAAACCAGCCCGAAACATAGTTATTACAAAAACTTACAACAATTTAGAGTCATACACTTTAAATACAAGTCAAAATAACTCAAAATACATTTTTATCAAAATAAGACTCAAACTCCATTGACCATTGCAGTTGACTCATCCCAGTCTTTATAATCCTCACTCTGAACCTACACGGGACAAATCTACCATACTAAGCATATAGCTTAGTGAGTAATAACTAACTATGCATAAAGTGACAACTAATCATGTAATAGCATAAGCATGCAATAAAAGCTTGTCTTATCAGACAATTCAATATAAAGTATTTCAGAATAGAACGAACAGATAACAGAACTGAATATCCAAAAGAGGGTATAAACCCTTCAGAATCGAAACATAGTTTCTTTCTTTATATCAAAATTGAATATAAATCAGAAAACAAAATCAAATGTTTGTTAATCCATTACAGAAGCGAGTAACGGTACTTATACAGGAGAGATCAAAGTCTTAACACCGAAGTATCTAGGAGAGACTGAAGTCTCGACACTGAAGTGTCATAGGAGAGACCAAAGTCTCGACACTGAAGTGTCCAGGAGATATTGAAATCTCGACATCGAAATGTCCAAGAGAGACAAAAGTCTCGACACCGAAGTGTTAGAGTAGTGCCCTAAAGGCAATCGCCTTTAGCTTGTTTTGTACAAAGTTGTGTACATACTTTATGAATAAATAAAGAAAGACATATTTCATTAATTTGATGATCATTATATATGAATGGATATTGATCTATAAGCAAATTAATGAAGTCCATGATATATGACATAGCATGAAGGAAATTGTGATGTG
>JANPWT010000006.1:39461329-39471926 GCA_024678245.1 Erythroxylum densum
AAATCGTGTGCAAATTTCGGCGGTAAATCTGAGCTTGTTTGAGGCAAAAAAAATTAGTCAAATTGTTTTCTGGAAGGTATAGCTTATCCTTAGCTTTCCAACGATCTATAGCATAGCAATTTTGGACCTTTAGATGGAAAATTACGGTCCTTGTAAAGGAAGAAGTATCTTTTGTATTTTATTTTTTCTTAGTTTTGCTTCTTCTGTATGATGCCATCTTTTTTATGACGTCAACTTCTTCTGAGTTTTGGTCCTTTTGCCTTTTGTTCCTTCTGCCTTTTCGTTCTTTCTGCCTTTTGTACCTTATGTGTTTCACATCTTTTGCCTTTTGTTTCTTCTGCTTTTCCGTTCCTTTTGCCTTTTGTATCTTTTGTGTTTTGTATCTTTTGCCTTTTGTTCCTTCTGCCTTTTCGTTCCTTCTGCCTTTTGTACCTTCTGTGTTTTGCATCTTCTGCCTTTTGTTCCATCTGTCTTTCCGTTCCTTTTGTCTTTTGTACCTTTTGTGTTTCGCATCTTCTGCCTTTTGTTCCTTCTGCCTTTCCGTTCCTTCTACCTTTTGTATTTTCTATGTTTCACATCTTCTACCTTTTGTTCCTTCTACCTTTTGTTCCTTTTGCCTTTTCATTCCTTCTGCCTTTTGTATCTTCTGTGTTTCGCATCTTCTGCCTTTTGTTCCTTTTGTCTTTTGTTCCTTTTGCCTTTTTTATCTTCTGTATTTCGTATCTTCTGCCTTTTGTTCCTTTTGCATTTTGTTCCTTCTTCCTTTTTGTTTCTTCTGTCTTTTGTATCTTTTGTGTTTCGCATCTTCTTCCTTTTGTTCCTTCTGCCTTTCGTTCCTTTTGCCTTTTTCTTTCTGTCTTTTGTATCCTCCGTGTTTGATTTTGAATGCCGGGGTCCGAAAACGAGATCTAACAGATTTTATCAATTTCTACATACAAAAGTGAATCTCCAATGAGTGAGAATGAGCATATATTATATAGAAGGGGCCTAAGATGAAATGTTATCCCTTTTTCATAATCTCCTTGTTTTTATTCAAAAGTGAAGTTTTGGTAAGAAGGAAAGTTTTATAGATCCACTCATTCCATTCCGTAGTCATGACATACTCAGAAAGTACTCTGTGGGTGATATCAAATGACACAACACCCACACACACGAAAGAGAGGGAAAGAAGAGAAGAGAGAAGAGTTTATAATTCAATGCCAAAACAAATGACTGTAGTCAGGCTTCATTACACTCTTTTATAGACAACACAAACAATAAAAATACTAGAGTTTTACTTATACAAGTAATCATGCTCTTGAGACCAAAATTTTGTTCAAATCATATGAAAGCTTAAGGAAGAAGTAATCCACCCTCAACTTGCTTCAAGATTTTCAACTATAAGTTGTCTCTCTCTCCACTTGCATCATGATGATTTCGGCTCCCATTAATTGAAGATGCTTGTTGTCATTCTCCACTTGGCTAACATTTAGTGTTGTTGTCTCCTTCCATGCAAAGTTGAGCTTCATTTACTTACTAACATTTCCTCCTTTAAATTAAGCTAGTAGAAATTTAATATTCTTAACAATTTCTTCAGTTTGGGAAACAATTTAGACTTCAAGTTTGGTAAACAATATGCAACTTGTTCTTTAGTGTGATAGTAATTAATCACTACTAATTTTGTGAAACTGAATGTCTATATGCTTTAGGGGTGAGCATTCGGATAATTCGGGCCCAATTTTCACTGTTCGTGCCCGGCCTGAATTACCCGAAATTTTTATTCCCTTACCCGGCCCGAACCTGAACTTTCAATTACTCGAACTTACCCGGCCTGATTTACCCGAATTACCTATTTACTCGGCCCGATTTACTCGAATTATCTCGACCTGATTTACCCGAATTATCCTAATTACTCTATTTCATAATTCTTTTAAACCTAATTTGGGTAATTGGGCCGGCCCGAATTTTATCGGAGTTACCCGTCCCAGCCCGAAAATAATTTGTGTAATACCCGGGTCGGCCCGAATTACCCGAAATTTAGCATTTGCTTACCCGAATTAATTCAGGGCGGGCCGGATAATTGGGTCAGCCCAAATAATGCTCACCCCTAATATGCTTAGATCAATAATGAAAAATTGGATTTTTACATAGTGCTATTGCGGACTTATTATCACATGATAATTCCGTTGGAGCATCTTATTTTTAAGGTAGTACTTTAAGCATTCTTTTTATTTATACTGCTTATATAACACAACTAGTTGCTGCAATGTGTTCTGCTTCAGCTGTAGATAACGCAACCATAGGTTTTTTCTTTGAAAACCATGATATTATACCAGTGCCAAGATGAAAAACATACCAAAATATGCTTTTTCTTGCTTTTATATCTTCAGCCCAATCACTATCTGTTTAACCTACAAGATTTACATAATTGACATTTACATAAAAAAATTTCTTCATTCAAAGTACCTTTGATATATTGAAAATTCTCTTTGCTCCTTGTAAATGACATGTACAAGGCTCTTCCATGAATCTGCTAAGTAATCCAACTTTCAAAACTATATATGGTCTGGATGCAGTTAAATATCTCTGAATTCCAGTTAAACTCTTGTAGTAAGTTGAATTTATAGATCTCCCTTCTTCTTCTTTTAGTTGTTTCAATTTGTCTTTAATTGGGATGAGAATTGGTTTTGAATTCTGCATCTTAAATTTTCTCAAAATATCATTCACATACCTCTATTATAAGAAAATAAGAGATTAGACCTAAGTTTGTCATGTGAAATGATTTTACCATAGCCTCCCTAGATTCTTCAATCATCTTTGAGTTGTTTTCAGTAAAAATTAGATCATCAACACAAAGACACACAATTAACTATCACCAAGCTCAACAAATTTAACTTATAAAGTATGCTCAAAAGGATATCTTTCAAAATCATGCTCCTTAAAGTATGAATCAATTCTTTTGTACCATACTCTTGGTGCCCGCTTCAATCTATACAGTGCTTTCTTTAACGTATAAACTTTATCTTCTTTTCCTCTAATCTCATATCATGCAGGTTACTCAATATATAATTCCTCTTCTAAATTTCCATTTAAAAAGGCAAAATTTACATTCAATTGATAAATTTTCCTGTTATTTTGAGCTAAGAGAGATAATAATGCTAATAGTATCCAATCTCGCAACAGGAGCAAATACTTCAAAGTAATAAATACCTGGTTTTTGCGTATAGTCTTTTGTAACCAATCTAGCTTTAAACTGGTCGATTTCACCATTAGGCTTATAATTTGTCTTGTACACCCACTTTACTCCTATAGGCTCTTTATCAGTAGACAAATCTGTTAATTCCCATGTGTCATTATTTTCAATTGCATATATTTCTTCATCCATGGCTTTCCTCCATTTCAAGTCATTTAATGTCTCCTCATAATTAAATGGTTCATAATATGCAAATAAAGCAAAATTGATAATCTCTTCATCAAATAAATCATTATCAGTACATATCACACAATCTTCCAATATAGCTAGTAACTGACGATGTCTTTGGGATGTACTAGATGTCTCTGGCTGAGATACTAAATCTTCCTAAGTATTTTCTCCTTCATAGCTTTCTGAAATTACCACTGATCTTTTTTGGAAAGTTGAAGACCAATCTTATATTCCATCCTCATTAAAAGTTACATCACGGCTAATAATCGTCTTTTTCGTATTTGGATTGTATAATTTATAGGACTTTGAATTTGTACTATGGCCTATAAAAAAATTTCTCACCTTTGTCATCTAGCTTCTTCCTCAACTGATCTGATATATGGGCATAAACAATACACCCAAAAACTTTGAGATGTCAAATGGAAGGTTTCCTTCTGCTCCAAGCTTCCTTAAGTGTTTTGTCATTAAGGTTTTTTGTTGGACACCTATTTAAAATATAAATTGTATAAGCAATAGTTTCTATTTAAAATTCTTTGGGCAATTGTTTAGATCCTAACATATATCTCACCATGTCCATGATAGTTTTGTTTTTCTTTTCTGCTACTCCATTCCGTTGATGCATGTATTTGGTGATCAATTGATGTTGAATTCCATCCTGCTTGAGGACTTTTGGGCATGCAAGATACTCTTGACCTCTATCCGTTCTTAATGCTTTAATTCTGCAACCACTTTACTTTTCCACAAATGCTTTAAATGATTTAAAAGCATCACAAGCTTCTGATTTCTACTTTGGAAAATACACCCAGACCTTTCTACTAAAATTATTAATAAAAGTAATAAAAACCTATTAATAAATGAATAATTTATAATAACTTCTTTGCTCTATAGGAATTTTTAACTGGAAATACATCCTTATGCATTTTTCCCATCTCATATGTCCCATATACATTATTAGGAATATTCATAATAGGTAAGATAGATACAAGCTCTTTTCTTGATAGATAATTTAATCAAGAAAAATAAAACTAGCCAAAACGAATGTGTCATAGCCAATATGCATCAAGTATCACATAATTCAAGCAAGAAAATTTTTTATAATGAATTTTTAGTGGGAATGGACAGTTAGAAGACATCTTTACCTTTGCCATAAATCTTCCACTACTGTCTATCAAGGTACATAAATCATGATGAAATTGGATTTTATAACCTTTCTTTGATAATTGACCCAAATGTTGGTATTGATTTTTTGCAACATTAGCCTGATAATTGTTCTGAGATCTGGATCTATAATCAGTAGCTTTATGTCCATACCTTCCATAATTAAAGTAATTAAAATTACATCTCTCTTAATATTGATTGTCTCAACTTCTTCCTCAACTGGTAGGCTCAAAAGTATATCCTCCTCTTCCTTGAATGAATGTTTTGAAATTGTTTCTCTCCCCTAGTTAAAATTATTCCCATTAACTCTTTCTCTAAACTTCCTCTCTACCTCAGCCTCCAAATCCCTCTTCTCTATTATTAAAACCATAACCTCTATCATCTGCATTTTGATTAGATTCTACAATAGTATTAAAATTTACCTAGCCTTTTAAGGCTTCTTCTATTGTCTTTTATGTTTTCTCCAATACTATGCTAAAATGACTTGCAATGCCTCCCTGTAACTCTGCTACAGCCATAGTCTCCATACTATATGACTCTAGTATTGTAGTCACAATATGGTCAAATTTAATAGGCATGGTGCATAGAATCTTTTCCATCACCTTAATATTTGAAACATCCTCTCCACACAGCCTCACCTTGTTGACAAGATTAGTAACATAAGAAAAATATTATTCAACAGTTTCTAAATTGAACATTTCATACCTTTCACAGACTCCAAATATTGTGAGCCTTAAGGTGGTTAGACATTAAAATCTCCCAATAATTGTAATCAAGTTTACTATCTAATTAGGGACCTGACCACACAATATTATAACTGTTTGACATCTCTCACTTTTAAATGAACCACTCTCTCACAAGTATAAGAACACTTTCGTTATTTTTTTCTCACAAATTGCTTTAAAACTAGAGCTAGATTTAACTTGCTCTGATACCAACGTGATATCAAATGACACATACTCACACACACAAAAGAGAGGGAGAGAAGAGGATCAAAGAGTTTATAATTCAATCCCAAAGCACACAAATATAGTAAGGCTTCGTTACACTCTTTTATAGGCAACAAAAACAATAAAAATACTAGAGATTTACTTGTACAAGTAATCATCCTATTAGAATAAAATTTTGGTCAAATCATATTAAAGCTTAAGGAAGAAGTAATCCAGTCTCAACTTGCTTCAAGATTTTTAGCTATAAGTTTTCTCTCTCTACTTGCATCATGATGATTTCATCTCCCATTAAATGAATATGCTTGTTGTATTTCTCCACTTAGCTACCATTTAATGTTGTTGTCTCCTTCCATGTAAACCTTAGCTTGATTTATTTACTAACAATGAGTACCAATTATGATGCATGAAACAAAATGTGATAATTTGAGTGATGCACCTCAACACTGGAAGCCAAAATGCAGAGATAATTATTTTCCAATGCAATGATCAAAGCTACGTGGGAATAGACAAATGCTCAACATTTTGGACCTTACGCTACACATTAATGTCTACTTTTGCTATTTTGTTGTTTGAACTTTGAAATGAAACTAAAAGCAAAATGTTGGAAAATAGTAGCATATAAAATTATAGAAAATAAAATATTAAAAAATAAATTTCCCTTTTAAAATAGTAAAATTTGATTACATCTTTTCAAATAAATACAAATCATAAAAGAAAAATTTTTAGTATGAAAAATTTATTATTGATTATATTTATCCAATTATTGATATAACTTAATTTAAAGATCAACAACTATTATTTAAAAATTAAAAATTCAACATAAGCTAACAAATTGATCATAAAATCCTCTAAAACATTTCTAAATTAGTCAACACTCCTTCTTGAGACTTTTCTTTGAAACTACAAGTCCCAAACCAGTTCTTGAAAAGTGATTTAATAAGGGTGTCTATAATTAGTAACTTAGGCCTACAATGCATCAACTTAATATTTTAATCATCTTTTGCTCTTTAACAAATGAAATCTGATTTTAATATGGTTACTTTTATCATATTGCATAAGATTATTTGCAACAACAATAGCAGGTTTGTTATTACATATAATGAGAATAGGCTTAATTTACTCTTCCCCAAAATCAATCAACAATTTTCTAAACCAAATGGCTTGATTTAATGTAGCAGCAGATATGTACTTAGCTTTAGTCATTAATTGGGCCGCCACTTCTTTCTTTTTTGAATTATATGAGAAATAAGCTAACCCAAATTAGAATATATATATCCCAAAGTATTTTTAAAATTTTCCATACTTTCAGTCCAATCACTATCAACATATCTCTACAATTTGTCATCGATTTCTTTCACATACCACACTAAAATCAATGGTATCTTTAATGTATCTCAACATCATTCTGGAAATATTAAGGTGATCTTGACTTGGTGAGTGCATAAATCTGACAAAATACTTAATGCAAACATAAGGTCAGGTCATGTAGCAATCAAATAAAGCATGCTTCCAACCAGACTTCTAAAAATAGTATGATTCACTTTATATTCATCATTTAAAGTTCTCATTTTGGACTAGCGATGTTGCAATCAATTTACATTGCTCTAAATTAAAATTTTTACGAACATCTCATGAATATTTCGTTTATGGAAAAAAAATCCATGTCTCCATTTGAAAAACCTATGTTCCTAAAAAATAATAATTATTTATGCCTTTGAATCTATAACAAATTAAGTGAGTCAATTCTAGTATACCAATCATTGGGAGCCTGAGTCTGTATAATGCCTTCTTCAAATTTTAAACTTTATCCTTTTAACCCAAGATAGTAACTCCTTTAAGCTGGTGCACATAAATCTCCTTTTCAATAATGTCATTTAGAAAGGCAAACTTGACATATAGATGAATTACACTTCATCAATTCTTGTTAACAAAGCTAACAACATTCTAATTATGTTTTCATATGCCACAGGTGTAAAAGTGTTACCATAATGGATACCAAATATTTTTTCATAAATCTTCACAATCATGATTTAATTTATTTTTATAGACTCATTTGCTACCAACAATGTTCTTCCCTTTTAGTTTGTTGGCGAATTCTCATATTTGGTTCTACTCTATCATTTGAATATCCTCTTTCATTACTTTATTTCATTCTTCTTATTTAGAAGCTTCAATAAACTCAGTTATTTCTAAAATGAACAAGTTACAATTTGAATAAATCCCTAAAAGGAGACGTAGTTTCCAGAACTGGAGAATCCAAATCTAAATTGGAATCATCATCACCATCTTTAATTGAAGTAAAAGTTTTGGAATATTATTTACTCCTAAACTTGATTTTGAACATGAATTTTTAGATTGTCGTTCAACTAAGATTTTCTCCAATTTCCAAAATGGCAATTCATCGACTTTAAGATCTCTACAAACTATAATCCTTGAAATCTTCACATAATGAACTATATAACCTTTTGATTAAGTTGCATAGTCCATAAAGGTACCCACTTTATAGCATGCAGAAAATACTTATATTTCATATTAATTTTTTATGTTTTGATTGATAAAATGTTCGCAATTATGTATTTTATGTTTTATAAAGTAGATTGGAAATTTAGATCAAAATGTGCTTAAAAGTGGAAATTTAGTTAAAAAAGGAAAACAAATGCAGATTTAAGAAAACAATGAAAGCTTTCATAAAACAATTTTTAAAAGAGGCATAAGTATAAAGCACACTCACGCCTTAGTCAGTATGACTGCTTTAGAAAATAAATGTGATTAAATGGGTAAGACCCTTCCAAAGTTAGTGCATCTTAGTTATTTCTTCCCCTATTTTAATCTCTTTATTAATTTTTTATATGTAGGACTTGTTTTTGGTAAGATAAATCTTAATAGAAGTGGAATTCTTTAGATTTAACTTTGATCTTAGCTTTTATCTGTTATTTTTAGGAAGACTAAAATAAGATTTTGGAATTATTGATAGGAAAGAGATGCAAAAGGCAATGCTCCCATCTCCATATCATCTTGGTTTATTTTAGTTTTTCTATATTCTTGGAATATTTCTTTATTTTTTTATAATGCCATTGACAATTAATTGCAACTAAACTCTCTTTTTTCTATTCAAAGGTTACTTGAAGCTTGATTCTTCAAGAATTGTGAGATTTAATTATTTTGCTTATTTCTTTTGTTCTTTAGTATTTATATATCTTCTAAGATTATTTAAATTATTAATTTTTATTAATACAAAAGCCTATTATTCAATTATTAAAATAATATGTTGCTAATGGAATTATAAAATCTATAATTATTTGATTGTTCTAGTGCTCAGTGGTGAAATAATAAGGTTTAATATATAATATTATATTTATATTATGTGGATGTATAATCTAGTCTAAATAAACCAAGCTTGTGTATTCGTTGGCTATGATTCGTGATCTCTCTAGTTTTTTTAATAATGTCAATATATTAAATCCCAAGAGCTTATTTAGAGCATTTGTTAATAACAAAATTAATCAAAGACCTTATTTTGGTGAACAAGGAAGTAAAGAGAGATAGATTGTTAGAGCTTGTTAATAACCATAACCAACTTATTAAGTAATAGAAGGAGTTATCCTTACAACAATGATCAATTTAATAATACTAAAATTATACTCTCGGCTAGATGTCTATTGCCATTTAACTTTACTATATTACATTTTTGATTGATTTTCTATCTTTGCTATTAATCTATTTCAATTTCCATCTTGATATCCCCTTGCACTATTTTTGTTTTGTTAACTTAGAAAAGTAGATAAGTTTTACTGACCCTTGTAGATTCGATCTTGTTGATTGTTATATACAATTCATTTGTGATTGGAGTAGGATTATGTTTGTTATATTTGAAAACTACTAAATTTTAACGCTATTGTTGGAAATTTGGTGTCCAAGAAAATTTATTTCTATCAAAATTTTTGCACAAGTGAACTCTAACATGATCCTAATATCGAGAAAACAATTAGGAAATTAAGGAAGGAAACCAAATTATGTGATAAGCAAGCATTTTCTTCTTTATATCCTAAATTGGAAAAGAACACTTGATTTAACAAACTAATCTAGTGATTTCAACATTAAAGCAATCATGAATCATGAGAAAACCTTAAGAGAATTGACAACACCAAATTTAACTTAAAGAACACTTTGCATCAAATATCTAAACCTGAATGTAGGTCTTAAGCTTAAGTCAATTATGATTAATTTGTTTCCTACCTTTTGTGACATTAAGAATGAATATTATTTTAAGCACTTGAAGGAATTCCATATGGCATGTTCAAGTATAAAACTATAAGGTGTATCCAAGAAGTAAATTAAGCTATATGTTTTTCCATTCTCATTAGGTGATAGAGCTAAAGATTGAATATTTTATTTGCCTCTTAGGTCTATTACTTTATGGACAAATATGGTGACATTATTCCATGACAAATTCTTCCTTGCCTTAAGAGTTGCCAACATAAAAAGAGAAATATATGGAATAAAGAAAAAGATATAGAGACCCTTTGTGAATATTAGGAAAAATTGAACAATTATGTGTCAGTTGCACTCAATATGAAATTTCTAAATAACTACTCATTTAAGACTTTTATAAAGGATTGTTACCAATGAAAAGAAGGATGATAGATGCAACTAGTGGAGGTGCTACAGTGAATAAAACTGCTCAACATGTTAGATATTTAATCTCCATCATAGCTTCCAATTTTTAATAATTTGGTTTAAAATAAGGATCATTTTTAAGAAAAGTAAATAAGGTAAATATATTTAATCTTGAACAACAATTTTTTAATTTAACCTATCATGTTTAACATATTTCCATGGGAAAGATGAAACAAGCCAACATTTGTGGGATTTGTGCCACTCCTAACCACTCAACTAGCATGTCCCCAACACTTCAAAATGATAATTAAAAGTATGCTAATGTGGTTAGAAGATTCTAGGACAAAGTAAATATCATCCTTACTCCAATAGTTATAACCTAAGATGGAATGATTATCGCAACTTTAGTTATGGAGTACGGCCATTGAATCTCTAAAATATTTAACCAATTAGTTTGTCTACCATAATA
>JANPWT010000006.1:39485651-39496077 GCA_024678245.1 Erythroxylum densum
ATCTAAATCCAACTCTTAGCTCACAAGTGGACACACGTTAATGCATGTAAACCAATTCAACACCATCACAAGTATCCAAAACAAATGAAACAGATAAAACGCAACGAACAACATAGTCGAACCGAAAGTTAGAAAATTACAAAAACTCAGGAAAAGAAAAAGGATCAGTTTATCTTCCAATCAGAAAATTTTCAAACCTGGAGACATATTTCACAAGTTGTATTCCCTTTCTTGATACACCATCTCTGTGCATAAACTATAACAAGGCAACAATTTTCGTGGAAGTTTAGTAAAGGATGCTACAAATGAGGATGAAGATCAAACGAAACAATACGTAAAATCAGAACTTGAATTATACCTTAACTATTCCAGAACAGGCACATGGAGCTTCAAGACAACTTTCAAGTTCTTCTTCATGACAAATTCTACAGTGAGATATTAGACAAACCAATTATAAACCATCAACAGTCAATGTAACGTCTCCCATTTCTTTAATATTCGGTCTAATATTATCAAAAAACTTTCTTCTTCTTCTTCTTTCAATTTTGTTTGCCAACTCTTCTCTGTTCACAAAAAACCAATAGTTCATATCAAAGTACAATTTGAATCTAATATACGAATATTCATTAATCCAACAAAAATATGCGGAAATGGAAAAAATATCTTTGAATCCAGGACAAATATAAAAAGCCTTTTAGTCTTAATAGAAGCTTCATTTAAGAAAACCTTGACATGAATCTCTTAAAGAAATATTGAACCCATATATCCCATCAAAAGCTTTAAATAGAAAACAAGTATACACCAATGTACATTTGGATCGTGCATTTTATCAATCACGCAAATGCCATTAAAAGTAAAACATTGACAGGACAATTAAACATCAACAATGTGCAGCAAACATTGAATAAGAATTAATTGCAGTACAAAAAGGGAAACCCCGTGTGAGTATAAGGCCCACACGGAAATGTCACCCTGATAATAAATTGATTTTTGCCGAGGAAATGTTATCAATATGACTTAATACTAGTAATGAAAATCTCTGTGAAAAAAGCAGAAGAAAAAACCTAGGCTAAACCCAGCTTTGGAAAGGATTCACTGCAGCGACAGACAAGCTAAAGTTTCTCACTTCTGTTTTTAACATTTCCAGTTATCATCTCACTTCTGTTGTCTAGAGCTTACACAGAAACCAAACAGAGAACTAACCCAGACACGTGCAACGACCAAATCGTCGTGTACACTTAGTAACCCAGGGAGCATAAAAAACAAAGCGACTTATGCAGTAAAAAACATGAAAGAAGAAGAGGTTTTACCTGGTGGATTTTTGTAGACAAATAAGAAGATCGATTGGGGGTTTCGTTGCTTAGTTGAGAATGGCTTCTACAGAGAGAAAGGAAGACAGAACTAAGGACCCTCCATTTCGCAGGAATAAGGGTAACAAAAGTTTATTCGATTCTCTTTACACGGTGATAATAGAGGAAATGACGACAAAGAACTACGAGCAAGCAATTCAACAACCGTAGTGATAAAAACCTCCCGGAAACTAAAACTAAAACACCATCAACAAAGATAGAACAAAAACGCAGCAGATGGGAATTACAAATGACAGCTAGCAGACATCAGCCATTAGTAATAAAAAGAGTAAAACGGCAGGACATGAGACTAAAAAAAAAGGCAGTGGACCAGAGGACGTTTTGGGGGGGAGAAAAAAAAGTTTAAAGGCTAGGTTTTAATTTGGGGGAGGCTGGACAGACGAAGAGACGAACAGACGAAGGGACGCACACGATAGCTGCTGCATTTGAAGAACCGCGAGACCCAGGGCGAATTTGAGAGGGAGGTTTGAAAGTGTTGAAGGAACAGAAAAAGAGAGAGAGGTAGCAGTGAGGATGCGGCCGTAAACGAAACCAAAAATATCATTTTAATTAATTTGTTACTAAAGGTTCAGCGATGTTTTATTCAACAAAACATCGTTAAAGCTATTTCATGTTGTTTTAATAAAAAAGCGTCGCTGACAGTTAAACAATTTCACGACGTTTTAATAAGACGTCGCAAAAAATTTGAATAATTTGTGACGTTTTTGAAACGTCGCGAAAAATTTAAACAATTTGTGACGTTTTTGAAACGTCGCGAAAAATTTAAAATATGTAAGTGGAGAAACCAACATAGTGGAGTGTGTGCGGCAACTGTACATTGAAGTGCGTAATTGAGGTAGTGGAAGTTGTGTGTCCTTAAACAAAAAAATGACCGGCTGCGCACATGTTGATTTGAGCTGAATATTTGCATCTTACGTTTGACACACGGTGGAGGTAGTGTGCATGGGTGTTGCAGTGGAGAGCAAGTCACTTGTATGTTTGTAAAATAGATTGTTGGCTGCGCATATGTGAAAACTGGGAATACAACAATCTTGTTTTTTGGTCTCACAATGAATGGTGACGTGTGTACAAACATGAGAATTTGGTGGAGACTCAGTATTATTTTTCAGCATAGTGATTAACGACCTTCTTGTATGAACCATGCATTTTGATTTGTTGATACAATAAAGATCATCTTTGGTGAAGTGGGTATTAGCTATTAATTGAAGGAACACCGTGAATTGTTTTTCTGTGAGGAAAGAGTAAGTTATGGTGGAGAGTTTTAACTGGGTTATTTCATGAAGATAAAAACCATAAAGAAGTCTTTCTTTTGTCTAAAATATTTCGTTGTTCAATTTTCAGTTGTCTAAATACTTAATTGAGCTATTTTTATTTATTATTGTTTTTAGTAAAAGTTGTTTAGAAAATCTGACGAAGTTAACACAAGTCGGTTGTGTTATTGGGTATGAAATTTTTTCACGAAAAGTGAGGTTGAGAGATAGTGTCAAAGGTTGAGTGATGTAGGCTCAGTAAAATCTTGAGTAAATCTATTGTACTTTTGTGAAAGTATTAAGCTGGGTAAGAGCCCCATAGACGTAGACAAGGTGTGCCGAACTATATTATCAAATTTTTTGTGTTTTTATTATTTCGATTTTGCTTGTTTTATTTTGTTAGTGGTAAAGAAGTTTGCGAAAAGTTTGCTAAATAATTAACCTCTTGGATTTTTCAGCATGCAAGTGAATGCGTTAGGTCTTTAATCAAATATTTTTCATGTTTCTTGATTTGTGCTAATATTGAATTTTGCGGAAAGGAAGCTAGATCAGTTTCACTTTCAATAATCTCCTACAAACTCAACGCCCTTATGTAAAATTTCATCTTAATAATCTACCATCAATAATTTTTTATATAAGAATACAAGGAGTAAGCACGAAAAATTGCTTGATACCATTTTGAACTAACTAATAAACTAACCTGTATTTAAATTATCAAGTATTTATACTCTTAATTAATTTCAAGTGTTTAAGCTCCCAAATTCACTTAGAAATAAAGCTCACATTTTCTTAAAAGGAATGCTCTATACCATTTGTTAGAAATAGTAGGAGGGAGTGAGCTGAAGAATGAATTTTCTTCTCAACATATTGAATTTCATTTCATCAATCTAATTAAACGCAAGACATGAGACTGATTTTTAAACATAAAATTTTTAGCTACTAATTACATAATTATTCCTTAATTCTACAAACAACAGACATTATCTAAAATTTCAAAGAATACTTTCAAATTCAAATAAACATATATTAAAAAACATAAACTAAGAGCTTTACCATAAAATCTCCTGAAAAAGTCGAAATTATTCAACATTATCACTCCTATTTTCTAGTATTACCATTAAAACAGGTCGATATTGGTTGCCTTAATTTCCTTGATCAGTGGACTCGGAAACAACAATGTTGAATTGAGACGTCATTAGAGAAGTGAAAGGTTTTTATTTTTGTAAGGAATAGCGTGAAAAGGCCAAAAGGGGAAGGACCCTTTTTATTTTACATGTAAATCCTATCTTTGTGAGTTACGATATTTTATCGTAAAATGCCTTACACCCATATAAGACAAAAAGGAAAGGTTTATAACCTGCATATATACATGATTCCTAGATTTGTACTTTGGTTAACATAATTCAAGCTGGTGGTGAATGAAACCTTCTGTGGATCAAAGCACGGCTCTGCCTCCAAAGTTTGTATGCCTCAGTTTCATCATTTGCCAGGGATGAACAGTTGCTTTCGTTACAGTCTGCAAAGTATTTGCCGCTGGTGCCTTCAACTTGAGGACTCATAGCAACGTAACAAGTGGTGGAAGCACCCTGCAAGGACGCACATTTCATGCACTGTTAAGTACTACAACACTACAGTCCAAAAACTAGGCAAGTACTGTCTCTTTCTCTCCTAATGTGAATCTCTTGGTTTAGAGAAGTGACAAGGGAAATGTAGACAGACCTGTGTTGTAGTCTTCAGTAACTTGGAAGCAATGAAGTACAAAGAGTCTGCATACAAAAGTTTCTTGAAGATAAATGTCCAGAAGAAATCAAAGAAGGAATTGATACACACGGTCACTGGTAGTTTGTAGTAATTAATGCTCCGAAGCGGGAAAAAAGAATTTGTACCTGTGACAAAACTATTGTGAGCCCTGGTGATTCCTGTCTTTACAATGCCAGGGTGGACAGCATTTATCGTCACTCTTGCATTCCTTGCCTGCAATATTTTCCTTGTCAGGCAACCAAATGATTGTCATCTTCAGAACTTTTCTTTTCTATTTTTTTCATTCACGTTGCAAATGTTGTCAGAAGAACAAAACATGAGAGTTTTCGAGAAAGACGAAAATAAAAGCAACAATGTAACACACGGAAGAGTTTTTCAGTTAATTATATCTGACTACAGTTGATGTGATGGCATACGGAATTTAGAATTCTAAAGTGAAAACATTGTGAAATTTCACCTTCAGCTGCCTTGTAACTTCCTTGGCATGCAATATGGTGGCCAATTTGGATTGAGCATATGCACTTGTTCCGTTGTATCTGAAAAAGTAAAGCTGCAACTCATTAATGTCTTAAAACAGCAGTGCAAGGTGGATAAAGGAAAGAGATTAGTCATACTTGCTTGGACTTAGCATCTCGTTGAATGAAAACTCATCCCTCTTCACCCATTTGTGAATCACAGAAGATAGATTTATTATTCTTCCCTGTATCCCTGTCCTTGTTGCTGTGTCCATCATTTTCTCTATTAGCAAGTCTGTCAGCAAAAAGTGCCCTGCAGCATTCATGACCAACAACACTAACAAATTTGAACATAATACTTTCCCTTGCTTTTTAAGAAGCAAAATATCACCTTGCTGCTCTAATTAAAGAACAAACAAAAAGATAAAAATGTTGTTTTCTCTTATTGCATGCAGAATTCCAACACTTGTGCAAATTAGGCCATCATCTTTACGGTGGTCTATCCTCTATAAAAGCCTTATAGACTCTCTTTGCATTGTGTAGAATGGATAGTGTCTGATTTTACTAATTTATGTTTTCACAATCATCATAATTAAGTTCTCCACAATCTATATCCCTTTTTTTATTCAGCTAAAGACTATGATGACAAGTTTTATTTGCAAGTATGCACCACATGCATGTATCTCTGTGTACTATGGTGGGAAAGCATCAAAGTGAATACCAAACTTTTCTTCTTGTCATTGTCACCAAAATCATGGCTTTCCCTACCTTGATTTTTGGGTGTCGTTTTGATTTATCAATATTCAAAGGGGAAGAAATAGAGATGGAATAATATTTTCCTATTTTTGGGAAAATTTATAAATTAAAAAATAAAATTAAGACATACCTAAATAATTCGTAGCAAATGTCAACTCAATCTTGTCTTCAGAGAATTCTAAATTCTTAGAGTATATACCAGCATTATTTCTGAAAAAGAGAGTCCAATTTCTACTATCAATATCTAAACAAACCTTGTACATCAACTTGGTGGTGAAGAGGGAAATGAAGTTCAATGTCATAAATTATGTATACTCACATGAGGATGTTAAGCGGCTGTCCAAGAGCAAGAAAGTCGGAACAAAATCTCTTGACTGACGCAAGTGAACTCATATCAATTTCCATTGTTATGATCTCTGCGTTTGGATTCTCCTTTTGTATCATCTCCTTTACTTCACTTGCCTTCTTCAAATCCCTTGCAGGCATAACTATTCTCACTCCTCTCTTAGCTAATACCCTTGCAGTTTCAACTCCAATGCCCGATGTAGCACCTTCAAGGGATTAGGACGAAACTTCTTCACTTGTATATAATTTACGGAAAAACAATATATATGAATCCCTTTTTATTAGTTCATGTAACAATCCACAAGTATTTAGCTTGTCCACGGAAAGACTTCTGCTTTTCCTTTTTAACGAGTAAAAGATGTAAGAATTTTAGTTCGTGTTGGTGGTAATTTTGATGAGTTTTATAGTAATAAAATTGCACGGTATGGCAAGTTTCGAAATGTGGCCCAGAAACAAGTGATGAGTTTGAGGGAGGATATGGTGCTCAGAAGAGACAAATCTACCATATCTTACCAAAACCAAAAAGAGCCACGAATAAAATAAGCATTCTGTGGAATATGCAGATTGTAGGCAGAAGGGTACCAAAGATGTTTCTACTTGGCTAAAGTAGGATCTTAATGTTTGATTATCATGAACCGATCCGATTTTTTTTTTCTTTTTTCTGGGGAGAATGAACCAGAGAGTGAAGAGATGCCTTGATTAACCTACCTTAGACTCGTATGCTTTTAAGAAAGTGAGGAGAACAGACTGAAATGATGTTGGAGATGCCAAAAACTAAAAGTAAACACCATATTTGTGAAACTCCATAGGAGGCAGAAGAGTATATCGCCTGGGTATAAAACCCTTATCTTGATTCATAACACTACAATTTTCATCTGATTCACTCAGAAGAAGAAGAAGAAGGAAACAAAGAAATAAGTAACCCAAATCTGAGGCGCAAAAACGACATGGTAGGGCATTTGCATGCACCAGACCTGCTTTGAAGGTCAAGAGGAAAAGATAATATGATTGGATTACAATACTATCTTAATAGATGGTGGAGATAATTAGCAACTAACCAGTGATAATAGCAGTGAGATGGGGAGGGCCTGAGAAAGCATGGCCTTCAGTAACTTGCTCAGCGGTTGCATTGGAGCCATAGCCACTTGGCCCTGCAATGCCTGCCAAGTACTTTAAAGTTCCCTTCATGATGGTGTTGATGTCTAGAATCTTGGACAACAAGAGAAGCAGCTTACCGCCGAGACTACGAACGTAGTACATATATTTATATATGTGATTAGGAAGAAGAATTCTTGGGATATGGAAATTGGTATCTCTCAACTTTTTGTTCACTTCCTCATACCAATTTAACAAGCAAAGTCTTTCCTAACCCTGTAAAAATGGTACGATTTGTTTTTATTTTACCTTCATGTACAAGAATTGCTTCTTCCATTTTTAGGTTAATATCAATAGTATATTTATTAATCTATTTTTGTCAATTCAACATGTTGATATGGTGGACTATCCATATTATATGATTGATTAGTCTGGACTCCATTTATATTGAAATGCGTGACATGGTCCTATTTCAAGTTAGTCAAAAATAATTAGTTAATTACCACTAAGCAAAAAGCAATATTAAAATGAAGAATAGTTTGTAAATTACAGCTACACATATCATTTAAACTTTACAATTTGTAAGGATTGTCTTATATTGAATTATAGGATACCCTTGAAATGCTCAAATCTTACTTGTTCAACAAGATTTTGAGATATCAATTCTTGGACGCTTTACGAAAATTTATATTACTAGAAGAAGCAAGAGATTCATAGTTGTTGTGGAAAGATTGCACTAGGCAAGCAATCTTGACTAATTGGTAATTACACTAATCACATGTCAGAATGTCAGCACCCTATATACAAAAGGTGAAATGATTGGCTGAGACCACCTTCTAAATGTGGTCCAGTGACTAGCACATTCTTTAAGCCTGGTGACTATGGAATACATCATTTTCTTTTTGGCGTTTTATTTCTCATAATAATATTCTGTGATTGTAGGAAATGAACCATCGGTTTGTCTGTATCCCTTTTCTCATTAATTATGATTCTCTCCACATTGAGTGACTTCAATTTTATTGTTGTGGAGGAGAAATGAAAAG
Organism: Erythroxylum densum; assembly: GCA_024678245.1. Lineage (NCBI taxonomy): Eukaryota > Viridiplantae > Streptophyta > Magnoliopsida > Malpighiales > Erythroxylaceae > Erythroxylum > Erythroxylum densum. The sequence continues at coordinate 39,493,727 of JANPWT010000006.1, forward strand.
AAAATCGGATATCTATTCTTGAATTTTAAATCTTTAAATGCAATTGTGGTGAGATCACATCAATGGAAGATCGTTCTTTCTGTGAAAATGGTATCATCTCGTTACGGGCATACACTTTCTTCTGATATGCTTGCTGGTTTGGACTGTTTGACATGGCCACGATTAATCCATCATGTCACTCTATAATAGTTAGGTAATCATCTCTTGAGACATTAATTATTTCCATTCAAAGGAGAGGGACAACATGATCCTGCCGCACACCATTTTCAGAATTCTCAAGACAAGAAAGAAGCTAGCAAAGAAGATTATAACTGTAGTGAGACTTGAATCAGAAGTTTGGAACCCACACAGTCAAGACATAAAATTTTCAGAGGAATTCAGATAATCAATTCCTAAACTTGCTACTTAGTCTTAGTTCGGCCCGTATTTTACTCCCATATTATACAATACTATTCGTTAATTTAACTGCACGAGGTTCATGTCCTCCCAGCCATGAGGCTTGGAATTGAATCCTCATGGTTGTTAACTAGACGTTTGAGTTGAAATGATTATTATCTCCATTCTCTATAAAACTAAAGTGGTGAAAATCTAAATTAATGATAACCTAAACCCAATCTAATTATTGATATGAAAAAGTAATTACTATTGCAATTGCTTTGATATATACTTTACCATGTAATTAACATCTATCTGAGTTACAAAATTGAACTTGATACAATTATATGACTGGTGTTCTTCTATTGATGCGATTAGGTATTAATCAGAAACTAGTAAAAATAATTCAAAATTTTACTTGGTTTCATTAGAAAATTATCAAAAGGTCTAATAAAATTAATTTTTTGTGAGAATTTGAATTTAAGATTTTGGAATAAAGCATAAAATGCCAAAAAAAAAGAAGAGGAAAATCATCATTTATGCTTTTAGTATAAGCATTTCAAACTCATAAAATAAAACCACCTAAAAGGAAAATCATCCAACAAAATTGATCATGGCTCCATGTAGTAGACACACGAATGCATCTATAATGAAAAAAGAAAAAAAAAAGAAAGAAGAAGTGATAATTACATGTAATATGATGAGAAAACAAAGATGGAAAAATGATGTAGCTAGGGAGGAGGTAAGAGCTGGGAGACAAGGGTGCTTTTTGCCGCGTCATTGATCACAAATTCGTTTTGGTCGACATGGCCGAGAAATTCAATCCTTTCACTTTGAGAAAAAGGAATGCCATTGTCGGAGGATTGATGGACTAAAAGAGAGCACTGAGGTTGACTCCTGCAACATGGAATGAACTGGCTACCTATGCATTAGGGACCCCGCCTCGGTCTCCAACCTTGCCAGCACTACTCATCAATTTGCCACAACTTAGTGAGACACTTCCCTTCTTGTTTCACATGTGACCTTCCTAACTTTGCCTTCGTTCTCTCCTTAACTGTACAGAAACTGTACTGCACAGCCTTTTTTTTTTTTTAATCAGAAAGGAGGGGTACAAGTCTTACAGTACTAAGCGGGGGAATGAAACTCCCGATATATCTTCTAATAGGATGGAAAAACAACCCACAGGCAGGTTTTGAAACTGATAGATACCAAGTTCGAGGGAACTGACATAGTTAGCTAGCCAATCCGCAGCCCTATTAGTTTCACGATAAATATGTCTTGCTTTCACAAGCCAATCTCTAGTGAGTAATTGGCATATCCCTAATATCAGGGAATTAAATGGAGCAATTAAGTTATACCTAATCCTGCTATTTATTAGATTACTATATCTTTATTTGATTAGTTGTTTTAGTTATTGCATGGTTGATTAGTTACTAGCTAAACTGCGTGTTCAAGAAACGTTATGATTGAGTACTTCCATTCTACTTTGTTCATCCATCACACATAAAAGAAACTCCATTCTACGTTATTCATCCATCACTGCCCCTGTATAACAGTGACAAAAGAGCTGGAAGAAGGCATATCAGCAAATACAACGTTAAAACAGCTGCCACCCGAATTCTTATCGCCAAGTTATGCTTGTAAAGGCAAAAAGAAAAGGAAAAGACAACCATAAAAACCATAACAATAAGTACACACCTAACACTTTTGACGGCCTCGATCAAATACACCATAACAAGGAGATTCGAATGAGCTAATTATCTTTTTGCACATGATGCCATCGTCCATTCATCTACAAACTGCATTTTCTGTTTAGAAACATCTCAGCACAAGCCATGCATATATTTGTGGATCAGCTATTCTTTTCTCTCAACTGTGTTTTCCCCACTTCTCGCGACATAATTACAGGGGGCAAGAAATCAAGAGCTCAAGACCACTTCACTATGTACTTTACCGTCTTCCATCCTAATCCACGA
>JANPWT010000006.1:39576135-39588896 GCA_024678245.1 Erythroxylum densum
TTGCTTTCAGGATCACCAAATTAACTTTTTATTCCATAATATGTATTAATTCACTACTTCAAATTGATGCCCTACCAGCTCTAAGTTTGGCAATGCATGGAAGCTCATAACATGGTATTGCTTACGTGGCACATCTTATAAGATGCATTAAGCTCTCTCTGTTCCTTCTTTCAAACGTGACTAAATCAAAGAATGAAATTTTTCGTTACACCCCTTAAAGTTCTACAGTTTCATTAAGGTACACCTCGTGTACCAAAGATTTTTCTAGTGTTAACGGAAAGTGGGACAATGTGTGTTTGTGAGTTCGATAGGAAGGTTGAACAAATAGAGGTGTGCCTGTTTGGTCCGCTTATGGGGTTTCTTCGAATCTAAAAAAAAATTAATAGCAAGTGGACAAATATAATATTCAACCAAAATTTGGCAGATTTCTGATTGAACACAAGTTCAAGATGGGCCCTAACACCCTGTGCAACATTCTGTTCCCATCCCCAGCAAATTTAGCCATATCCGTTGGAAGATCACAGCCCAAATTTGGCTTTATCAACTTGATTATGGACCTCAAAATCTATTATGTTAGAAATTAGTATGAACACTTCTTTAAATTTTATAGTTTTCTATATCATAAACCATAAGTTTCCTTACAAAGGATTGATATTCAATTTAAAGAGTCTAATTTACAGCTTAGAATTGATTCCTTAATAACAAATTAAGAAATTAACACCCTAGTATCACTTATAATGTCCAAAACTTAACATTTTTATTTAAAAATTTCAAACTAATAATCTAATAATTGTTTACTAAATAATATCAGTAGTTTAGATATTATAGATACCATTTTAAATTTATCATATATTTAGTTTAACACTATTATAATTTTTTAATAATTTAAGGAGATGAAATGGAATAGAATCTAACATTTTTTTTAGGCACAAATCTTGATATAATAATAAAATAGTAAAATTTAAACGAAAAAAAAACTTCTTTTTGACATTTTTGTAAAAGATAAAATCTTTTATTTCATTAACCTTTTAGTACTCTATTTCGAATCATCTCATCTATAATTTGCAGATTCTCTACTCTTATTCATATTATTTCATCTTATTCCCGCACAGAAGTAAAAAAATGAGATGATGTAGATTTTCCAATAGCAATCTTGGGAAGTGAATTTGTAGAGCAGAAGTGGTCCTATCAACGGGTTACATGCTGCAGCTCGGTTTGACTCTAGTCGAAATCCGAAGTAGGGAATCTTTCTCATCAGCTGACGCTTGGACGATATGTCATCTTCGGCTTAGGTATAATAAAAGAAGGAGAAGGACCATTGTTGTGACTGGACATGGGAAGTCCACAACCTAGATGGAGGAGGAGGACCAATGTATTTTGGTTTTTTTGTTTTTTTTTTCCTGGCTCTGAACTTCTCTTCTTTAAGTTCTACGGCAGACAAGAGATTGCCATGACTGAGCTCTCGGTAACATTTAAGTTTTATGGTCCCAAATTTTTCAAAAAAAAAAAAAGTTATATGGTCCCAATCTGATCGGGTTTGAATGCTGGCAGCGGCCTGCTTGTTCCATAGTCCTCTGATTTTGTGGACCTGGAGAGGGAAAAGACGGACAGAAAATTAAAAAAAAGGTCCAGTCTGACTTGTCAAAAGGAATTTGGTTGTTTGATCACTATCATCTTTATTACCGTTCTGGTTTAGGTTATGGAAAGCCAACCCCACAGGCACTTACTTCCATGCCTCACTTACATATAATGCCTCACTTACATATAAATAACTCTCTTAGTTGAATACCATGTTTCAGGTGAGTTGTTAAAAGTTTTTTTTATTTAAATGAAGTCATAGATTCGAACTATTCTTCTTATGTATGCAGTTGTTTAAAATTTGAGACTAGAGTTTTACTTCCTATAAGAGACCTATCAGACTCAAGCCAGAATTAGTTTAAGTATGAATGATTTAAAGGTATCTTCCCATAATTAAGATTCTCTTAAGACATTTATTGGGCAATAAAAGAAAAAAAAAACTCTGTTAGTTGGACATACCTAGTACATAAGGTTGTGTATTATGTGAGAGACACAAGAAAATCGTTAATGTATGTTACAAAGAGAATTCTCGTTACTTTCTATGCACAAAAGAGCTTACCAATGCTCCGATTATCACATTATTTTATTAAAAGAACAAAGAGCTTTTGGAATCATTTTTATAGAGTTTGATGTTCCAAGTTTCAAGTCTCAACACCTTTTCTGAACGGAACATTAGATATGGGTGCTGCCCAGACAAAGCCATATTCATACTAAATATTTAATGCAACAAGCTTTGTTAAAGAAAAAGTTGGCATAATAAGATAAGATGCAAAAATGGGACGGTTACCAAACTCTCACCGCTGTTTCTATTGTTAAAAAAACCATAAAGGAAGAAAAAGAGCGCATCAATCTCGGTTGAAGTTGTAAAGCAATATTTGGAAAGATATTTGGTCATGTGCATCTCATTGTCCATCAGAATGAAGTAACCTCTCGTATTGGAATTGGAGGTCTTCTCACAGTCTTTTTCAAGTGATTTTAACGAATCTCACTAATAATTAAATAGGATTAAAATGTTCAATTATATTAGCTTGTCATTAAAAAAGTTAAATATTAAATACAATTATTTTTTTAAATGATTGAAATAAATTATTTTTTATTATTGAAAAATTTAAATTTTAATTAAAAATGACTGTTGAATGAAAATTAATTAATTAATTTTATTTTAAAAAACTAATTAGTCTACAAAAATTACCTGAATAATTAATAAATTTATCAATTTTTAATAACAAATTTACTAAACTAATTGTAACCAAAAATTAAAAACCAAACCGAAAAGTTAACCCATTAAAATTTTTATTGTTAAACCAATCAAATCAGTTTAGTTTTTAAAGAATTGATTTTAACTATGCATTCTTCAAATAAATTTGATGGATTTAATAATTTTTATATAAATTTCTATTTTAGACTCTCCTTTTTTAACTGAATCAATTAATATTAACTATATTTTTCTTCAAATCAATTTTAAATTGGTATATAATGCCTCATTCTTTCTGTTTTATTTTCTATTTTGAACTATTATGAGATATTCTAATGTTTTAAAGCTAATTCATAAACATTAAGTAAGTTAACAATAGATATGCTATTACTTATAGCTGGATATACACAATTTTAACAATATATTAAGATTATGTTAATATTTTAATTCCTCAATTTTTTTGTATCTTATATAAATACAAAGTCGGCATGTCACCAATGTTTAGTTCGAACGTAAATGATAATAGAAATACTACGGCTAAACATGAAAACATATTTAGTTTTATAGTAATTAGCACTTTTTTTATATATAGATATTACTAACTTCTTAGTTTAGTAAATATTGTATTCTTCCGGTGAAAATCTTTGTACAACATATGTGAAGCGAAACAATGCTTGAGATAGAAAAATCAACTATGAATAGTGTTTAAGTCATTTTTTAATAGCGAACTCTATCGCATGAGGAAACTTATAGTTTTATTTTTATTTTATTATTATAATTTGTAAAATTTTAATTCTGTTTTTAAAATAAAAATAAATTTTATTTATTTATAATTTCAATATAATTATATTTATATTGCTGATAATAATTAGATATTAAGTAAATTTTTGTTCAAAATTTACTTAAGAATTTAATTCATTTAATATTATTAATAATTTTTTGTTATTTTCATAAATTATGAAAAAAAGTAAAAATCAAAACCAAATCCCAAACAATTTTTTCTTGAAATTGAAAAGAAAAAACAATAAATTAACAGTAAAAATACAATTAAACAAGTTCTAAAAATTGTAATAAAAACATAAAATTTAAACACAAATTAAATAACTAATCCAAATAAAACTGAAATAATACTTATCCTAACTTGATTGATTTTGCATATATATCCATCAATCTGATAAAAGATATTAAGGAATATTTAAGAAAACACTTTAAATATTAACCCTTCACACTTCTAAATTACTGAATATAAGTTATGATACAAATGTAGTACAACAAATCTAAGCGCAATCATAATATAAAGGAGTAAGAACTTTTAAAGTATTTAAGTTTTTAAAAAATTTCAATTCAATATCTAAATTTTTTAAATTTTTAGTTGACTCATTAACTATTTAATTCAAAATGATAATTCTATTTAGTATTTTTTTATTTGGTTAACTATTTTTTTTATCCATGGCATGTATTGTCAACAAATTATCCTTATAAATGAGGTTATAAGTTGGATTTTTTACTTCACATGAATATTTAGTTGAAAATTAATTTTTTATGTAGATGCCGAAGATTTTATTAACTAAGTAATAAAATTAATATTTTGGTCTCATTTTTTAGTCAATAATGAAGGAATTGAAATAAAAAAAATAATGGAAATGGAAAATGAGAATCGGAATGAGAATAGAATTACTAATTATGCATATTAGAGTATGCAAGCAATATGATTGAAATTATAGAAGTTAATATTTATACCAATATTTATTATCAAATTTTAAGAGTGGTAATGACTTTTTTTACTTATGTTTAATTATTATGTGATTGATTTTGTAAATAAATAATTAAATATTTTATATTATTATTAATTAATAAAAATTTTGCATTTAATAAATAAATAATTAATGGTTTTCAGAACATTATTCTTGATTTGTTCTCTAATGCAAATTGAAATGATTGTAAAAAAACATGAATTTATCACAAAAAGAAAAATAAAGAAATTAAGTAGGAGCATGCTAGAGCTCAAATAGAGATAAGCCTGATAATTGATAGGAGTCTGTTGACGCTTAAAGTGAAAAGAACCTCTTACCTTATAAAAACAGAAAGAGCCTTTTAAAAACACAAACTTATAATGTAAAAATTTAAAAGTTAGGAAGAGAAAAAGAATGATATAGTACATTTATATTGGTTTGGCTAACAACCAAGCCTACGTCTAGCCTTCAAGTATTCAACTTGAGTATTTTATTATAAAAATTTGAGTATTAAATTTGATGAACCTCTCTAAACTCGCAAGTATATACTTTTCAAGGTTTTCTAACCTTCCACTCTCACAGTGTATAACAAGCTTCTAAAAGCTCATAGAAAAATAATATGTAAAATCAAAAGTAAGCTCTGAGATATCAATTTCTCTCTTGATATAATGATTTCACTTTCTAAGACACAATAAGAATGATATGACTCTCAAGAATATAGATGTTGCTCAAATGTTTCGAAAGTCTATGTATATTTGTTAACAAGTGTTGTTGCTCTTCTTTAAATAAACAATTTCTTCAACTAGTTGTTGCTTCATCTTAATTCTGAGTTGACTTTGGATTTCCAATATCATCTTTGCTAGAACAAAAATTTCCGGAGCTAATTGTTCCAAATGGTAAGATTCTCCCAGATCTTATTAAGAAAGTTTACTAAGAAGGTTCCTGTAAGAAAGGAAGTAATTTTCCTATAATGTTATTTCCTTTAAAAAAAGTACCATTATCTATACAAGGAAATAAATTCAATTTGAAATTTGAAATATTATAAGGTCATCAACAAAATCATTTGAAAGGCTTGAGCTTACAATCTCCCACTTTTCGATGATGACAACCAATAATAGATATATTTTCAAAAATTCACATAAACCAAGATATACTTGTAGACTTTAGCCTTTCGTTAACATATCACATATCACAGCAGAATACATCACATATCATCAAGGCAATATTGAAAAAATATCATAGATCATTAACTACTTTCCCTTTTTATTATTATCAAAAAATATATCTACTCTCCCCCTTTCTCATTATCAAAAAGAAGAGGGGAAAGAAATAACCAATCAAAAAGTAAAAACGTCATAATCGTACAAAGATGTAAAAATGAAGATATCATTTAAGAGATGTTTACTCTAGGTTATTAAACTAGAATGACCCTTCTAAATAATTTATTCAAACTGTAAGATCCTTCTACGTTACTAATTTAGCTTGATAGGGGCCTGCTAATAACTGCAAACGAAAGTAGCATAGTATCTTTGAACACAATTAAATATCAGAAAGTTTGCACATATCAAGTTCTTTTCTTAATAAATAAAATCTATCTTCTAAAAGAGACTTAGTGAAGATATCAACTACTTGATTAGCAGTATTGACATGCCAAAAATCATTGGTTCCTTTTAAAACATGAATTCTAAGAAAATGATGTTTTACTTCTATATGCTTAGTACTAGAATGATGCCCTTGATTTTTAGAAAGATTTATAGCATTAGTATTATCACATAATATAGGAATATAAGAAAAGTTTAGAGAAAATTCCTATAGTTAATGCTTCATCCATAAGATTTGAACACAACAGTTAGCAGTTGCTATATATTCTACTTTAGTCGACGAAAGCATTGTGCAATTTTTCTTCTTGCAGGACCAAGATACTAGACATCCTTTAAGAAATTGACAGTAATCACTTGTGCTTTTTCGGTCAACTTTATCACTTGCATAATCTGCATCACAATAACCCGCTATGACAAATGAATCAGTTTTTAGATACCATAGTCCAAAATCCATAGTTCCGTGGAGATATCAAAAGATTCTTTTGACTGCTTGAAGTTGTCTTTCTTCTGTATTTGATTGAAAGCGTGCACAAAGACACACACTAAGCATAATGTCTAGTCTTAAGCTTGTAGATATAGTGGTGATCTAATTATTCATCTATATTTTGTCTAATCTGTAACTTTGCCTTCTTCATCTTTATCAAGTTCAGTTCCAGTGTACATGGGAGCACCCATCAGTTTGACATTCTCAAAATGATATTTCTGGATGAGGTCCTTTGTGTATTTGTCTTAGCTAATGAGCATTCCTTTTTTTATTTATTTGATTTGTAATCTAAGAAAGAATAATAATTCTCCTATCACGCTCATTTCAAACTCCCCCTGTATTATGCTGAGAATTCTTCATAAAAGGATAGATTAGTAGCACCAAATATTATGTCATCAACATACATTTACACTATGAGTAAATCATTCTCCTTTATCTTAATAAATAAGGTTTTATCGACCTTTCCTCTTTCAAATTTATTCTTAAGCAAAGAGTTTACCCTACTCGAGGAGCCTGCTTTAGAGCTTTGGTTAACTTTATCACATAATCTAGATGGTTTTCATCTTCAAAACTTGGGGGTTGCTTAACAAATATTATTCATTTATGTAACCATTTAAGAATGCACTTTTAACATCCATTTGAAACAACTTGAAGTTTCTATAGCATGCAAAGGCAAGAAAAAATCTAATCGATTCCAATCTAGCAACATGTTCATAAGTTTCATCAAAATTAATACCTTCCTATTAATTCGTCAAATTTGTTTCAAAATAACCATCGAGTCCCAATGATTGACTTGTTTTGAGGCTGAGGTACTAGATTCCAAACTTTGTTTTTATCAAATTGATTCAGTTCATCTTTCATGGCTAAAACCCATTTTTTGTCAATAAGGTCCTCTTCAATAATCTTTAGTTCTATTTATGAGATGAGAGCAACAAAGCTATTCTTGAACGATGATCTTGTTCTTAGACTTTCAGAGGGATCCCACATAATATATTGATGTATATCAAAACCTCTCCATTCTCTCAGTGTTTTTTGTTGCATAGGCTCCTGTTAAGATGAAAGAGCCTCCTCTATTCTAGCTTCAGAGGGGCATTCTTGATTTTGTAATTCTAAAGGTATTATAGGTGTAGTTTGATTCTCCGATGTATTTTTAGGTGCCAATGGATACTCTTCATCATCTAAGTCAGTTAATGTTGTCGAAGGTAGTGCTTCATAAAATACCACATGTGTCAATTCTTCTATCTTCTTTGTTTTTTTTATTATATACTCTGAATCCTTTACTACCAGTACTGTAGCCTAAAAACATACCCTCTTCTAATCTCGCATCAAACTTTCCAAGATTGTCTTTTCTATTGTTTATAATGAAACACTTGCAGCCAAATGCTTGAAAGTAAGCAACATTTGGTTTTCTTCCTTTCCACAATTTATGGGGTCTTTTTCAAAATTTTTCTTATAAGACACTTGTTGAGTATATAACAAGCTGTTGATATGGCTTCCGCCCAGTAACAATAAGGTAGGCCATTTTTGTATATCATTATTCTGGACATATTTACGAGAGTCCTGCTCTTTCTTTCAATAACTCCATTTTGCTGAGGAGTCTTTAGGTATGAGAAGTTGTGAGTTATACCATTTTTGTTGTAGAAGTTTTTAAATTTTCTGTTATTAAATTCTCCTCCATGATCACTTCAAATCGATGTAATGCAGTACCATTTTTCAGTCTGAACTTTCCTGCAAAACTTCTCAAAGACTTCAAAAGTATCATCTTTATTTAATAGAAAATAAACTCCTATAAATCTGGAAAAATCATCTACTATAACAAAATCGTAATGTTTTCCACCAAAATTTTGAGTCATAGTAAGACCAAATAAATCCATGTCCACGAGTTCAAATGGCTAGTTAGCATTCACAATATTTTTAGGAGGGAAACTACTTCTGAGTTGTTTTTCTTTTAAATAACGTTCATAAACTTGATTGCTCTCAAATTTCAAATTTAGCATTCCTCTAACTAACTCATATTTCGACAATTTTGATAAAATGCTCATGCTAGCATGTCCAAATCTTCTATGTCAAATAAGTGAATCCTTTTCTATTGAGACAAAATACTTGTCACTTTGAGAAGATATATCTTCCAATTGAGCACAATATATGTTTTGATTTCTAGGACAAACAAATACAATATTATTATTAAGATTGTCATTTATTTCATAATGTGATGCATAAAAAGTAACTATGTAACCTTTATCACATAATTGACTTACGCTAAGCAAGTTATATTTCAATCCATTAATAAAAAGCATTTTCAATAGAAGCAGAGTTAGAATCACCGATTTTACCAATTGCGATGACCTTTGCCTTGTTTTTTCTTTCAATATAGTTGAAATGTAATATTTCACCTATCATATGTCTCGAACAACCGCTATTAAGTATCCATTGATTTTCCTCTATCTCCATTTTGAAGCATATCTGTAGAGCGTATTATCTCATTTTAGGTACCCAAATCTTTCTAGCTCCTTTCACGTTAGTAGTTTGACCTTTCGGTCTCTAAACATACATTTAAGATGGTTTTTCATTTTTCGAAAGTAATAAGAGTGACTAATATGACCATTTCTACCACAATAATTGCACAAAATAGATGAATGATAGTTATGATTTTTACCACTTACCAGGTTCCTGTTGTTTTGATTATAGCTACTGCTGGATTTAACAAAGAAGTTTTTGTATGACCTGATATTGTTATTTTCATTATATCATATTCTAGCCTTATCAAAAACACACTTACCACTCCCAAGTAATGCATCAAGATTGTTTCTTCCATTAATAAAATTAGTAAGCTCTTTTTCAAAAGAAACAATTTTCTTAGCACAATTTTCTTTTTTGAGTTTTAAAACAATAACTTTCTCTTCTAATTATTTAATCTTAGCAGAGTCATTTTCGAGTAATGAGTTTTCAAACTGAATTATTTTTTGTTCCAAGCATTCTTTTTCAGTAATTTTTTGTTTATTATCATTTTCAAGAGAAGTGACTTTAGACAACAAATATTTGTTTTCCGATTCTAATATTTTATTCTTATTCGTTGAAGATTCATCATTATTTTTTGACTTCTCAACCTTTTTGAAATACTACACCATTAATTTTTATACTGGTCATATAAGTCATGAAATGCATCTTTCAATTCATCAATTTTAATATCAGAGTTAGAATAATGTACCTCATCATCTCCTGATTCGGCCATAAAGCAAACATTGTTGACTTCCTCAGGCTCTTCTTTTTTAAAGTTATCAAAATCCTCATTTGACCAATCTATAGTCATAGCATGCTTTTTGAGTTTTCTGTTTTCTTTCTTGTCTTTTTGAAGAAGAGGGCATTATGGTCTTATGTGTCCAAGCTTCTTGTAGTGATAACATATGATTTCATTTTTTTGTGTATTGCTATTGTCTCTACTACCTTTTGATAGGAACCTGTTGTTTCTAGTTTTCTTGTTTCCTTCTCTTTTCTTCATAAGCTTCTTTTTGTAGAAGTGGGTATATTTTATGACCATGAAGTTGAATTCGTCATCTCCATCTTTTTGCAACTCAATATCACTTTCATCATCATTTGATGGATTTGATTCGTTAACTACTTTTAGTGCCATTCCTCTTTTGTATAAGGATCCTTCATCTCGCCTAAGCTCGACTTCATGAATCATTAAGTTTCCTCTTAGCCAGTCAAGTGAAATTGTATCAAGATCATTTGCGATTACTAAAGCTGTCACTTTAGATCTCCATTCCTTTGGTAATGATCTTAGAATTTTTGTTACTAGCTCATCATTTGGATATATCTTGCCAAATTTTTTCAAGGCAGTGATGACGTTATTGAAATATCCGAAGAATTTGTCTATTGTTTCTCCCTATTTCATGTAAATAGTTTCATATTGATGCACTAAAAGAATTATTCTATGTTTCTTTACCTCATTTGTTCCTTCAAAAGTAACTTGAAGCTTGTCCCACATTTCTTTTGTTGTAGAATAATAGGATATCTTTACGTACTCTTCTAGAGATAATGCACAGATCAAATGATTGTATTTCTTCTATTGGCATCAGTCCATAATTTCATGTTGACAGTAGTAGGACGTGTAGCTCCAACTTTGACAGCTTGTCATATCTCAATATCTACCGATTAAAGATAGATGATCATTCTCTCTTTCCAATAGGAATAATTATTTCCATTAAAGTAAAGAGGCTTTTAGATAGATTATCCTTCGAAGCTTCTTAAGTTTTTTTCTATGATCTATCACGTGCTATAAAACATAATAAATATGAGACCTCGCTCTAATAGCAAATGATAAAAGCAAATACACGTAAGAGGAGGTGAATTATGTGTGAAAAAATTTTATAAGGTATTTTAAATCTTTAAAATCCTTCTTAAACAAAATGGGTTGGAAAATGGAAAGGTCCTATTAAACTTTGAAAGGAACTTATTAACGTTTAAAAAGAAAGGATCCTGCTAGTTATTTAAAATAAGAAAGAAGTCTATTAATTGAAAGGATCCTATTCACACTAAAAAAGAAATGGGACTGTTAATCGATAGGAGCTTGCTAGAGCTCAAATAGAGATAAGCTTGTTAATTGATAGGAGCCTGTTGATGCTTAAGGCGAAAAGAACCTTTTGCTTTATAGAAACAGAAGGAGCCTACTACAAAAACTAAAAAGCCTCTTGAAAATATAAACTTATAATGCGGAAATTTAAAGTTAGAAGAGAGAAAGAATGACAAAGTATATTTATACTAGTTCGACTAACAACCAAGCCTACGTCAAGTCTCTAAGTATCAAACTTGAGTAATCTACCATAAGAATCCGAGTATTAAATTTGACAAGCCTCTCCAAGCTCACAAGTATATATTTTTCAAGATTCTCCAACCTTTCACACTCGAAGTGTATAACAAGCTTCTAAAATCTCTCAGAAAAATAAAATGTAAAATGAAAAGTAAGCTCTCAAATAACAATTTCTCTCTGGATAGAGTGATTTCACTTTCTAAGACACAATAAGAATGATATAAATCTCAAGAATATAGATATTGCTCAAATGTATCGAAGGCCTATGAATGTTTATTACCTTACAAGTATTATTGCTCTTCTTTAAATAGACAATTTCTTTGACTAGTTGTTGCTTAATCTTAATTTTGAGTTGACTTTGGATTTTCAATACCATCTCTACTGGAACAAAATTTTCCGAAGTTAATTATTCTAAAAGGTAAGATTCTCCCGGATGTTAACAAGAAAAGTTTACTAATAAGGTTCCTGCAAGAAAGGAAGTAATTTTTCGATGATTTTATTTCCTTTAAAAAAATATCGTTATCTATATAAAGAAATAAATTTAATTTGAATTTTGAAATATTATAAGGTCATCATCAAAATCATTAAAAAGTCTTGAGCTAACCAAAAAAAGGGAAAAAAAAAGACCGAAAAATGAAAAGAAACGTGCAAATTCCCATATGGTGATGTAGGCAACTTTCAAAGAGTCTAACTTTTTTTTTTAATGGAAACAATTGCAATGGATGAATTTTCCCAAGTTTAGTCATTTAGGTTTGAAACATATTACATAGTAAAAATGACATGTTTTACATTAGTAGTCTAATCTATACAATAAGTCAACAATTAAAAAATATTCAATGCCAACTAATGTATATCATCCAAACGCATCTCTTGTTTATTGTTCAAAGTTCAATCCATCATTTATTCACTAAGCATGTAATAATTTGTATTATAAGTAAAAACTAAGAAAATAAGGAAATAAGAAAACGTAGTACTTGTTTGAGAGTTGCCTTTGCACTCCTTTTGCTCGTATTTCTAATAACTGAACACGTAAATTAGGTATCGGACCTGTTTAGCAATTAGTGGATTGCATTAATTGTTAGATGACTCTATGAGTGATTAACTGACAGCGGATTATATCAACTTACTACTACCACCACCACTACCACTACAACTGCTACTCTTACTACTGCTGCTGCTACTACTCCTATTACTACTACTGCTGCTGCTACTACTACTAACTCTACTACTCCTACTACTACTCCTCCTACTGCTCCTACTACTCCTACTATTACTACTAATACTATTACTACTACTACTACTACTACTACTACTACTACTACTACTACTACTACTACTACTACTACTACTACTACTACTA
>JANPWT010000006.1:39685482-39700131 GCA_024678245.1 Erythroxylum densum
TTGTTATCAATGATAAATTATATGTTATAAAATCATAAAGTGTTACTTATCAAATTAAGAATCATAACATTTTAAGATATAATGTTACCGTAGATAAGTATTTTATAACATATTATCAAAAGTATTACTGTCTAGTGTTACTGTATGTCATTTTTGTTGTAGTGCATATTCAATTTTTTTCAAAATAGACAAAAATTTTGGTTTTCTTTATAGCAATTAATTTTCTAGAATTAAAAAAAGTCAAAAGAACCATTTATGGCTTAGGCAGATGAGAAATATAAGAAAATTTCCAGAAGTAGATTTGCAAAAGCAAGAACAATGAAACGCGAAATAAAATTTTGAAAAACATTTTTTTTGGAATTAATTACAACTTAAGCCTTAATTTTTAATCAAATCAATAACAATTAATCATTTTGAATTAAATTATAAAATTAAAATTTGTTCTAGTATCATCATTGGAAAATTGGAACGGGATCCACTCCTCACATCAACGGAATAATTAAGAAACTTTCGTGTTTTGATTTCTCAAAATCAAAATTACTTTAATTCTATAAAATGATTGAAAATTAAATCATAATAAGCGTGAATTTTAATTCATACCTTATTTTGAAGCTTCTTATCATATCTTTCCAATGGTTTTTGAAACTAGTCCATCTCATTCACCATAATCGCACAAATATCTAGCCCTAACGGTATCCATAAAACAGGCTGAGAGAACTTTGTAACTCTTACAGAGAGGGCTAAGCAAGAAGTGATAGTTTCATTAGAGCTTTTATAATAGGTTTTAAACATTTTAATACTTTAATTGAAATTAAATTCTAATTTTAAATAAATTTAATTAAAACTACCAATAATTCTAATTTAATACCAATTATGCCCAAATAAGATTAAATATCTCATATTAATTCTTAGTTTTTAAATGTTTCTCAAATTTTACAATTAAATCTAACTTAATTAAAATATATTTGCTCTCTTCAACTCATTATTTATGTGAGACCCTTAGGTTCTCAAATATGTTGACAATATATACAAATTATAACCCTAAATTATATTTAGGATTAAATAAATGAAACTCCTTTAAATTATCATTAATTCTTTAATTAAATAATTTATATCTATATATTAATATCGACATCTAACAACACATCATGACTACCGAAATATTTAGGAATATTGTCAAAGTGATTTTGATTAGCCTTTCCATACATTATTTTTCTGTATAATGCAATCATTTCATCATTAAATGTTCTGACTAGACATAGAACATGAAATTAATGTCTACTCAATTGTGTTCAGTCATATTAGTTCTTCGTCATTTGCTCATGTTTCAATTAATGACATTTGTAAATTTTTACAAAACATTATTTTACCTTAGCCAAAGATTTTTTAAATGAATCTAATCGAGAATAACAGAATATTCTCCCTAATTACTTTAAAGTGATGAATTTTATTTTGATCATTTATATATTCTTATAATTCATGCTACATCTAATGACAATTGGTTGAACTACTCATAGATAAAATAGATCATAAGAGTATCAAAATATAGCAATCTCTATATAAGATAACTTTGAAAATCTCAAATCAAAGAATCACTTATACAATTTATACAATGAGAATTAACATAAAAATATATATAAGTTTTCAAGTGAGTTTTTCATAAGAGGTCAGTTTAGTAAAATTGTTCTCTAACAAGCATCATATGTTCGTTAAGTATTTCCATATTTTAGCCTATGAGATTAATCACTTTCTTCATAATAAAAAATATAATATATATTAGTCTTTTTACATTCTATTAATGTCCAGTCTTAATAAAAATAAAGACTAAAAATAATTTAAAGATAATACAAAAATGTAATATAAATTTGATAATTATATTCTTATCATAATTTTACTTGTAATATATATAATGTGGAGATACATTTAAATATATACGAATATCTTTAAATATTTTATCACTTAAATATAATCAACGGATTAGCGCTAGGGCATAATTTTATCACACACTTATAAGGTCCATAGCAAGACTTCTCATACGGTAAACAGATGCTTTATCATCTGACGAAAGGGCATTCGAATTGAATAACGCTGACTTCTTGTTGCCAGTCAGCATGTCTGCTCATGCTTGATAGATGTTCGATGAAATGATAGAGACAGGTATATCCATCAGGTCAATTAGAATTCGAATGTTGCTTCTCGTGCATGCTTACTTCTC
The DNA here is from genome assembly GCA_024678245.1 of Erythroxylum densum. Taxonomy (NCBI): domain Eukaryota; kingdom Viridiplantae; phylum Streptophyta; class Magnoliopsida; order Malpighiales; family Erythroxylaceae; genus Erythroxylum; species Erythroxylum densum. The sequence goes on from JANPWT010000006.1 coordinate 39,687,698, forward strand.
CTGGAACGAAGATTAGGTGGTTTGCTTCTTGCAATGGAAACATGCAACGTAGACATCCAACGTTCGAGCTGCTAGTTTTAATGCCCCAGGCAAGTTTTACAGTTAAGTTTGTTTTTAATAGACACCTGAAGCCTATAATGTAGCGATTTGCAATTTGTCGGCGTTGTGTGCTCCATGTTCCTAACGTCCTAAGGGCCAAGTCACTCGTCTTGTCTCCATCGGTTCGTGCCCAGAACAACTAACTTGCTAAATTATAGAAAATATGGGGACATCAGATTCATATTTTATATCTCTGCTAGTTGAACACGGTTTTGGTCACAAACAAGTGTAAAAAGACCTCAAGAACGCCAGTATTAAAGGAACTTACATTGGTTGACTGAGCATAAACAAAACGGAAAATACCTGGCAACAGGTGCAGAAAATAAGATGATTCCTTTTCTTTAGTTATTTTGAACTGTAATATCTTTTTTTTTCTTTTCATTTACCTTGTTTTAAACATTTGACAAAATGGATAAACTTGATATTAAAATAAATAAATAAATAGCGCTCGGACATTAACATAACATATGAAAAAAGACGGAACAAAAGGTAACTTAAACTGATTTTAAGACTTCAAATTTAACATCTTAACTAATTTGTCTATTTATTTTCTTTTAAATTGAATTTAATTAAGATTACAATTTAAAATTTAACTAAAATCTTATTTGAATTCTTATCTTTCAATAGTTTAAATTAAATGAGGCATTTTAACCTAATTAATCCTTATATTTATTACTTATATTAAATATAGGCCTAAATCTAAAATGTAAGAATTAAAATTTATAAATAATTTAATCCAAATAATCATTCTCAAAAGCTAATCTTTCCTTTAAAGCCCAATTTATAAAAATAAACTTATGCACTTTTATTTCTCTAGCTCATTAAGAGCTCTTATTTTATTTTAAGTTAAAGACAACTAATCAGTTAAATTTGAATCTGTAAATTATTAATCATAAATTTACAAACCATGTAAAAATATTCCTAGTTTCTAATTTCCTAAATAATTCTAAATTTTTCTTAAAAATAATTAAATTTAATTCAATTATTGTTTTGAATATCCCAATCTTTTAAAGATCTTCTTATTCAAATTGTCGATATCTTTATCTATGTATTTTTATCTTCAATTTTATTTATTATATTTTATACAAATCAAATTACTACTTTTTAAAAATATTGAATATTTTATCTAGTTTTTTTACTTTATGTCAATCCTTTAAATACCACTTTAAATATTTCATTTTAAAATTCATTTTTTAAACTATCAATCACATATTTTATTTTTTATTTAATATAATTTTACTTTCCAAATATACAAAACCTGTTTCAAAAATTTTCAAATATGCAAAAACCTTTTTCAAACCTATATAGGTATTTCAATCTCTCTATTTATTATTTTAAGGCGTCCAATGATTGTCACTAGTACTTTATAAAAGGTGTATATATGACTTTGTATTTCAGGAAGTTAATCAATATTTTTTACAACTCTTGTTGTCTTATGCGACTCTCCATCTTGATTGAACAAGCAAAGACTATTAGAGAACCAAGAAGATTCTCTGGTTTTCGAGTCTTCTTGAAAAGACAAGAAAATTACAGATCATCTCAATGGCATATCTCTTATTCCTTTGAAAACCAACCACATCCAAATAGAAAGAAGAAAACTTGATTCATCAAGCACAGACCAAATAGAGTTTATTTAAGTCAATGCAGATACTTCATTACAACAAAAGATAAACAAACCTTCAAATGGTTATTACAGTAATCGAACCTCAAAATTCTTTCATTAGCACGCTCGCTGCACCTACAAGAAAAGTAAAATCCACCGACCTCCAGCCCTAGTGGCCCAACATCACCTGACCTGTGACCTCACCTCATAATTGTCGAAATTATGTCTTCCCACCCTCTTGTTTCTGTCCATCTTCTTGACCCTTTACCACTTCTTGAGCCTTACCTTGTACGGACTACCCCGTTTCTCTAGCCTTCTTCCCCACTTCACCCGCTGTGTCCTGCACGCGCCTCTTTGCATGCTCCACCTGCTCCGGCAACCGCATACGACGAAGATACCTAGCCATCCACGACAGTGACGACAGTGCAGTGATCCCGAAGGCTCCCGAAGTAATAAACCCTAACACCGAAAAAGCAATAACCAAAGCTGCAGGCAACAAAACTGGGCTACAGATCACGAAAAGTGGAGTCGTAACAGCAAGTCCGATCAGGGTTCCGGTGAGGATCAACCCCGTCAAGAGGAGGAGGAAACCGCCGAGTGGCAACAGAGTCACAACGGCCAAAACCTGCGAAGAGGAAGGACCCTTTTCAGGAAGGATGGTTTTGAGGCCCGCATCGCATTGTCGCTGGTGGTGATCGGCCATTGTACGGTTTTTTTTTTTTAGTGAAATATGTTGAGAGGAAGAAATTATATTAAGAAGAAGAGAAGGACACGTGGAGTGGGTGAAAAACATGTGGCAGTGAAGTGGAGGAAGAGGGCTGCATGGCTTTTGTATACGTGTTCGATGTCTTTCTGCGCGAGCTTGGTAAAAATTGTATAGGTCTTACCTAGGGGTAGGAGGTGAGTGAAAATGATTTTCTTTTTCCCGATGTTATTGCTAATTAGCCGGTGAAGATCCTGTAAATATGTTGGCTGAAAATCCTAAAACATGTCGATGGATATGAATCTCCAAGGAGGAAGAATTCGGAATCGGGCCAAGGGGTATGGACTGCGTTTCAGTTAAGAAATTTAATGGACCCTCACTTCTTTCACCAAATGAGCCTTCGTCTAAGATGCCATGAGGAGCAGCTTCGAGTAATCGCCAAATGGGCCTTCGCCTAAGATGGCATGAGGTGAAAATTTTATTGTTTTCTTTCTCTGTTGGTGTAAAATAGAGAGCAATATATTTCAATAGGAACCATTTTTACCAAATAGATTTTTAACATATTGGTACTCTTTTATCAAATAAATATAAAAATTTGTAAAACAATCAAACAATTAATTAATTTCCCACCAAGAATACGTACGGACCAATGTCAATAGGTCGTGGTTTAGCATAATTTTATCGTTTCATAAAGAAAAAGATGGAAGTATCGTCATCGAATCGGGATGCTACCATATTCTAATGGGCAAGATTCCATTAACATGCACCAAAACAAAAGATTACGTTAATGGCGATTGTCATTTTCAACAAGTCAGAGCGTATCTATATATGCTCCAAAGTTGCATGCTTTCTGCGCATTTTATTATACTCAAACGGCCGTTCACAATGATGCATGAAGTGTGACAACTAGATATTCTTTTTCTCTTCCATATCTACGTGATCTGGGAGCTGGAACAATATCTTGTAAGTTATAATGTAAAGTCAAGAATTAATCATATGTTAACTATGCCACAAATCAAGTTTAATCACCAAACTGACTAATGAATTAATTCTTAAAGCGGCTCAAGGGAGAATGTCACATGAATGGAACCAACAATGTTCTCAATCAAAGTGCCTATATTTGGCTACCCTTATTGTTAAAGGTATTTAGCTTCTTTTTGAAGAAGAAAAGAAGGTTAAGATGAAAAAGTATCATTTCCCAGCCTAATGCCGTCATTGTGTTTTATTTACGCACAACACTGATCGCAACCATCATGCCTATCATCATTGGTATGATCTGACAAACCCAATACTTTGTACTGTTAAAGTTGGGGAACCCTAGCCTTTTTATAGTTTACTATAAGTATTCTATTTGCACTAACCGCATAAGAAAGTATTCTGTTTTCCTAGACCTCGTGCAAGTGGCGTGATTTAAAGCCCTAGCGCTAGGTAGATGGCAGTGGCTTATATATTTATATAAACCAACCCTAAACGTGATGTTAATTAAGACTAGACTTCAAATAAAAAGAGAGGAAAAAAAAAACATATCAAGTATCAACACAATCTAAACGACATCATTTTATAGAGGTTGACCGCTAGGTATTCTCAAACTAAAATTATAAAAAATTAATAATGTTTAAGAATTAAATATACATTAATAATAAGTCAAATCTTAAGGGGGTTTGACTAATTTTACCCTTTATTATAATAAAAAGTAGGTGATTTTTTTAAATTTTTTCTCTTTTTTCTCAGCTATTCTAAGTTTTATTATTGTCTCACATTTTTTATTTTTGTGTGTCTGTTTCTCTGTTTTTTAAAAAATAACTATAAAACCTTCCTTCTCTTCCTATAAACTCCTGTAAAAACTATTGCTTAAATTTACCCTTGCTCTTACTAAAAACCCCTTTATTATCATAAACTCCTCGTTTCAAATATTATAATTATGAAATAAAACATGAGTAGTTTTATTTACTTATTATTTTTCAGTTGTTTTTATTACACTATAAATATTAGAATTTGTAGTAGATTGATTTTATTGCCCATAAATGATAATACTTCGTATTTATTTTATGTTTTACATTTATGCATACTAATAAACTAACCTTTTTATACTTTATGTTTCTGATATTAACATATAATATTTATATTTTGTAGTATATTATTTATTATTATTTTATTATCTTTAATAATTGGTAAAACATCACTCTCTTCTTTTATTATTTTTATTAGTGCTTTAATTTATTTCATGCGTTAAATCATTGCTTTATTTACATCGTTTAATACTTCTTATTTCACGAACTATTTTTATTATGCTTTCATTATATTCACTAAAATGTTAATAAATTAATTTAAATAGAAAACATACTAAGTTATAAAAACAACGTATTTTCGACAATTAATTATTATTACCAGATAAAAACATAATCTAATACTACAAGAAATAAATAGTAACAAATTAGTACATAAAGTTATTGACAATCATTTAAAACTATGCATACACAATTATAAATATTATCTAAACCTTAAATAAGTTATGTCTTCTCGCTGTTAAGAATTTTAGTAAAAGGATTAAACAAAGAATTGGTCTCTGTATGATTAAAAAATACAATGAATTAGAATTTTAGTAAAAGGATTAAACAAAGAATTGGTCTCTGTATGATTAAAAAATACAATGAATTATTATACTCACAACCAATAATAATAAACTAAAATTTAGAAAGACCATATATCTTATTATAAAAATTACAATTACTAGCTATGTGTTGACTAATAAATTATGAACAAATCATTCTATAGTCAATTTAGTAATAACTAGTTTTTAGGACAACTAAAGCATTAGTAAGATTAGCACCTAACCGAATCGCAACAACATAACAACAATCTAGTCTTGTTTTATTACATTGTCAAAACAATTAATCTGGCAAAAAACTTTTGAATGTTCTTACAGACATTTTGTAATTACAGTCTTTTGCAAATTTTAGTCTTATCATATGTATGTCGTGCTACAGGAACTCTACATCGGATATTATTCCAAAACAATCGGCTTCAACTTCTTTTTTACATAAAGCTCAATCCCAAGAATATTGATCTTAGTTTATGCATGAAGTGCTTTCGGCATTTAATGAATTTCTTTTATCAAAGTCTCAAAAATCAAAAGCATTCCCGTTGAATTTGGTTCATGATACTTTACTATAAAGCTTATAGATGCATTTATTGTATTTGTACCCAACAATGGTTAGTATGATTTCCCCACTGATGCTTGTACCATTATCTTTTGGCTAAAATTTCCACCCTCCATCTTAGAGGGCATCGTTCGAGTGGTCTTCTCTGTCATTAGGCTAAAGAGTTTGGGGGTTTATAACTGTTTCTTTGTTTTCTATACTTTAAGATTGTATAATTTTTAATGCTTTTGATGGGGATAGGTAGGTCCGTTATGTTTATATTTTAAGCAAGAAGAAAGTGTCCAAGCTTGCCTAGGTTCCATATATGAGATTCATATCCAAAGGTATATGTATATGATTTAAAAAAGCAATTAACATATAGAAGACGAGAGGGGAGGATCAGAAGAGAGGATTTGGAATTTAAGTCCTTGGATGGACTGATCATTCTTCTCTCAGAAGGTTCAATCTTCCCTCTTAGATTATGTTTAGTTAGACATAAAGTTTTTAATGAAATTGAATGGAATAAAATGTTTTATAATAGAATGGAAATGTAATATTAGGAAATTTTTATTTGGAGAGGATCCAAGAGTTTATAATGTAATGTAGTGAAATATTATTTGCACGAAAGATTTATAATATAATATAGTGTAAAGTTGTATATTATTTTACATTCCATCATAGGCCTTCCAAATTGAAGAGTTTTTATTTTTATTATTTAAGATAAAATGAGATATAATATAAAACTCTCTTCTTCTATCTCATTCGATTCCATTCTATTATAAAATTTCTTCTTAAACGATAAAATAATATTACATTTTATTCTATTATACTATTAAACCTCCTATCAAATGCAGCCTTAATAGCTAACCTTTATGAGGAACTAATATGACTAACAGTAAATTATGTTATTGGAAACATTTATTTATATGAACTGTGATTTTCGCAAGGTGAAAGTCTAATTTTTTGGCTGTTACATGCATAATAAGCTAATGATATGCATGTTCTTTTTAAAAACATACATATTTTAAACCTTCACGTGACCGTAATGAGATTGACCCTTTGACAAAGTGTGAATAAGAGCGTAAACCTTGATTTGAATCGTAATGTTTTTTATAACGTTAGGTCTATTGTAGAGATCTTTGGCATCTTCAAAGAAGCTTAACTCCAGATTAAAGCTCGCTAGTTCTGAAAGCTAGAAACCTTTCACTAAAATTTGCAGGGATCCTCGGCCATGATTAAAACTCATTTTGAAATAGCTACATCATGGATTTCTTTGGACGGGATATGCTGGAAAACATCATCTTTTTAACTCATTTATGTTTCAGAAACTAATGATAGATATGCAATCAATGAAAGCATGATAAAAGTTTTACTCCTTAGGTAAGAGTTGTGAGCAGATCGCAGTACATGCATGTCAAAGAAATTTCAATCCTTTCCCTGTAAAAAGGCACAAATGATGGTGTACTTTTACGTCACTTCACAGTCCCACGAGGAAGAAATGAATATGAAACTTCTCTCTCCTTTTTTTTTGAACTTTTTTCTTGTTTGCAGAACATAAACAGGACATGCGTTTACCGTCAGGTGTTAGTCCCTACCAAAACCTACCACTTTTCACCCGCCCCTTTGGTTTGCTTCTTCATTACGTCTTTAAAACTTGCAGAGAGAAAGATTGATGGGTTTGACAGATTCTGAATTCTGAATCACCATCTGTTCCATTCTTCACAGTTCCAAAGGCCCAACAATAACTTCATAAAGGCCTCTTGACTCTGACTTCGCCTTCTGATCGTATCTGATCCAAGGAAACATGTTGACATCACACGCTGTTAAGCCTTTATCCGCCTGTGTCCGCGTGTATATAAAAGCATACACAATCTGTATACATACACTGTTAATGTACTTTCGGCTGTGTAATATAAATGTCTTGATGCAATAAGGAAGACTTTTCCACGGTCGAGACATGAGAAGGGTCAGATATTAGATTTGGTTCACCAAAAATTCCAAGAAAGATAAAGTTGAGGATTTGGTAATCTCGAGAAAGGTAACTGAAGTGAGGAGATGATGAATTAAAGGACAATAGACGTGATTCTCTCTCCCTCCACACACATTTCTCTGTGTCCCTAAAAATCACAAATTTTCTTTGCAATTCGATTTTGACAGGTTAAATTTTGATTAATTTTGTAGGGCTGTTACTATTATAATGTGTATGTCACAGCAATCTGTTTATGAGTTTAGGAGTGTCAAGGAGAGAGCTACAGAGTCTGACAAAAAGTGAAGCAGAAACTGAAGAGATAGACGTGTTTTCTGATGAAAGCTTTCGTACCCTTACACAAAAGGTAATGGATAGGAGAGAGAGAGAGACAGAGAGAGGATGAAAAGAAAAGAACTAGACAGTCGAAGAAACTAAGGAAATTCTCAGTCATCTCCTCCGCTGAGACCATATTATAAGTCACATCTCTCTCAGGCCATATTGTTAGGATTTTAGTTCGAAGGTATAATGTTGGTTCTGAGAAAACTACAATCATCCCCTATTTTCTTTTTTTTTGTTTGAGATGAAAAGATATCTATGTGCATTCACATTATTGAATCATGTAAATATATAATAACTGAAGATTCTACAACTCAGTTATAAAACAAAAAAAGAAGAGAAGATTCTACAACTCTAGGGTACGAAACCCTAACCCTAAACTACATTGAGTACATATCTACATAGATACGTGCCATATTTTGAAATAAAAAGAAATAAATATTACTTGTTATTTGCTTTAACTACTGTTAGAAGTTCATGCGGTCATGCGTAAATAGAGAAAGGGGCTTGAGTGTTTGAGCTAACAATTGAAGCACAACTAGGGGATGATTTAACTCGTGTGTGAGAGTGAGAGAAAGGTACGAAAATAGTGTTAGGACTTCTGTTTCAGGGTCTACAGTTTTGCCTACAAAAGTAGTGGTTGAAAACAGTGAGAGGTTGTGCTGGGAAAGTAGTGAAACATATTAAAATAATAATTGTTTTTAAAAAAGGCTGAAGACACATTACATGGGAGAACATGATCTACTTTTATGAATCGGATCCAATGAGGGTGGTGCACTGTTTCCTACTGTATTGATTATTTACAATCATATGAAAGAAGTAAGAGGTTTTGCATAAGCAAAGCTACAAGATCTCTTTATAAGATTAACTCGAAAGTAATTGAGGGTAAAAAAAGTTGGAATTTATGCACAAAATCATGTTCTTTCTTTAACATTTTGAGCTTGAGTATCTAAAGTACTGGCCAAAAAGAGAAAGAAAGATGGAATATTTGCTGAGTTTATGCGTTAGGGGAAACCTGTTGACCTCCTAGTACATGCAGCAGGTTCCATATCTTTAGATAGATTGCACAAATATTTCTCATTAATCAAAAGAAGATGAGTCCAAAAGAATTTTGGTCATGATCAGCTGATAAAGTGAGACTTAGAGTTGAATTTTTATAATTTTATAAATAACTTTTTGAAATCTACGGCTAACAATTAGTTGCATAAAATTTATAGAGTAAAGTAAATCAGTGGTCCTCAAGACCAACACAGAAAAAAATAAAGAAAGGCAAGAACATATTGCGTAAAGGAGGACCAAGTCATAGACTTAGGCTAAGAGAATCCTCTTTATAAACATAACTAATGATATATCATTTATTCTTGAGCATAAATAATTAATGACACAGAAATGGGCAACTCCGGCATGCACATGCCTTGAGTTGCACTAATGACACAACAAAAGCTTCAATAACCACACACTGCTTTATTGTACACCCTTATTTATCCTGTGCTAAAACGCCGATACTTAAAGCTAATGGTTTTAGCAAGTATACTTATAATATAACAACCAGACCAATTACCCAATAAATTATTAATTAGGCAACAATAGAACTTGAGTGTTCTAGCCAAAGGGTCCATGTGAGGCTACCTAGCTAGAAACGTTATAATACCATACCAAGAGTGTTCTTGCAGGCATGCCTTGAGAGGTTGCTAAAAACCCTACATGGGATTCATGCCTGATCAACTGTCAATTCACATGCTACCGTCTCCTCCTCCTCCTTCATTGAAATTCCCTGATGGGTTATCATTCCAAGGAAGGTGATAAGGAAGAGACACGCCGGGAGCTTGGTAGAAACCTCCTTCATTACCAATCCTTCTATTGAACTGATCAACTCCCCTTTGGCGAGATGCCGACATTGGTGTCATTGAGCTAACTCCTGACGCTGGCAATGCTGTGGGGATCTCATTGGAGGCGTAGCGAATCAGATCAGCATTCGCAGCATCAAGCTCCCTCTGCAATCTCTGAACCTGTCTTTGGAGGAAGGAAATAGCACCCACACAGCCATAAACTGGGTCTCTCACTCGTGCCTCAGCTTCATAAGCGAGAGAGTTCACGGCATCTTCTCTCTGGTGAGGTAGTACTTCATTCAGTAGCTTGGTGACATTGCTTGCTCCAAATATCTTGTGGACATTGGCAAATTTTTGAGGCTCCTCAGGAGGGAAGTAAGGGGCAAATATGCAACCCGGCATACATTTCCTTCTCAAGAATTTGCAGGCAGCACATGGGGAGTTGTAAGAGCTTGACGAAGCCATTTTTCTCTGAACAAAAGGATTTACAATCCAGAAACAAATCAAAAATTTCTTGTGGGTTTGCCTTGAATACAGAAAAACTCAACACTTCAAATGAAGTTTGGCGACAAATTTATATTAAAACTTTTCACAAGATTTTCATCTCTTTTCTAAGAGAAAACTGCAGAACAGAACTGCTTCCTTTTTTCTTTTTCTTCACATTTTCCTTCAAAAGAATCGTTTTTAATTATGTTACAAGTTGTTAACTTATTACTGAAGTTTTCATTATTTAGCTATTCTAATAAGCAAATCGTCTGTACTGGGTCTGGTAGGGATATGCTTCATGATTTATAAGATGAAGTAGCATACAGTTTGTGCAACTCACCTCCCCAAGTCCTTCCATTTCTCCATCTCTCTTTCCTTCTTTATTCTTCTCCCGCTCCAACAGATCACATGAACACAAACACAAGTCTACCAAAATCCATTTATGAATCTAAATCAATCAATAATGTACCTTGAAACCTTCCTTCTTTTTATCTTCTTTGCGTTTTGTTCACTTTTTCCTTGTAGTTGTCTTGATTGTTTCTATTTTCATGTTGCTACTTCTTAATTAGTCCCTCAAAAACAATTTAACTCTTACACATTACGTTACAGCCAAATTATATCTCCTGCTGCATGCGTCACTTTAGTTTTGATTTCAGATTTTGTCTTTTCTATGAATTCACCAACTCCTATCCCTCAACACATCAAGCTCCTCCACATACCCTTTCTTTTACTCTCTGATTGTCCATCGATGTATACACTTTTAACTTGAGAGGATTTACAAAATGATACACACACACACACCCTTTCTTTTACTCTCTGATTGTCCATAGATGTTTACACTTTTAGCTTGAGTTAAACTTTGATGATTAGAACAGTGCAGGTAGGCATAATTATGTATTCATATCTTTAATAAATATTGCTCATGAACAGAAATAGAAAAGCCCTAAATCAGAGGCTTTTAACCAATGGGCTGTTAGTAGTATCTGTTAGCTAGCCTTTAGCTAACCACAAAACAACAAAAACTGAAGAGAATTGTTAGACATAGAAAGGTATAAAGAAGCTACAGACGTTTACCTGTTTATGATCTAGGTTCCTTTGATCAGATGAACAAAAGAGGACTACCTTTTTGCTCTTTCGGGGGCTGTTTCAAGAGCTAACCAAATGTTCTTTGTTCCTTCCAAGAACAAAACTTAAACCCTTGCAAATGAAAGAACAAGCTTCACAGATTCATCATTTATGAGGGATGAGGCCTCAAAGAGGAAACCCTAACTGTAGAAAAGGAGGATGTGAGGTGTGGGAGAGAGGCAAAATGCGGTTGCTAGCAAGCAACAGGGGGATAGAGGAGGAAGGGCAAAGAGAATTTAGTAAAATTAGTGGATAGAGAAGGAATGGAGATAGACAAAAGACAAAAGTAATAAATGGGAGGTACGCTATAAAGAATGGCTAATCAAATAATAATATTTGGTTTGTGGGGATGTCTCCTATTTTTCATTATATCATATGTCTCTTTCCCATGCCATATGCCAATACTATTTTTATGTTATATCAAATATAGGCCAAACCACGTTAACTCATTTGAGAAAATGGCTCTTTGTTTCTAATACTTTACCTATAAGCAAACTAGTAACTCAGAAAATACATATTTTATCCCAGAACAGGAACCTTGGGGATTTGTCCGTAGAAAACTAAACACTTCTCATATAATTTTACAATCGATTGAACTCAAAATTGCAAATGAATAAGTTCAATTTGGATGTAGTTATTTATTCTGTTATTATGTTATCTGTTCCTGTATGATTACCTCCAATGGTGAGTGTACACTACATGATGTATTTATCTTTTACTTGGTATTGGGATAACACATCAGCTTCGACCTCGTAATTAAAAGTTTAGCACTAACCTCATTTTCACGAAACAGTCGATAATTGCAATATCATGAGAGTTCATTGAAGATGCACGAACATCATTTCTGCCTGCAATTAAGGAAAAGGTCCCTCTTCATTATGATTTTAAGTAGCTTTCATCTTTATGCATAATTCAACCCACATAATTTGCATTCCCTTGATTAATAATAATTAGACTCTGGTTCTGCCGGATTTTGGCTGAACTGATTGTTGCCGTTCTGATCAATGATTCTGATATTCGTTGAAGTGAGTCCAACGTAAAATCACCTGCAAAACAAGGAAGGCTTATCGGGGGTTGTGTCCCGATTAGCCCCTCCGACGCTCAAGTAAGTCTTTTGGTGAAGGTGAGGTAAAATCGATCAGAG
>JANPWT010000006.1:39782666-39799554 GCA_024678245.1 Erythroxylum densum
AGAAGGGAGAGGAAGAGAGCGTCTGCGCGCGGGGAGAGGAAGAGAGCGTCTGCGGGGGAGAGGAAGAAGACGCCTGCAGCCCTAATATAAGATCAAAACGACGTCGTTTTGGTTTTAACCAACACGACGTCGTTCAACTTAAGTCAAGGGCGCGGATTTCACCGACCCCTCACCGACGGAAATTAACCGTCGGAAAACAATTGGCCAAATTCTCCGACCGAAATATTTTCGGTCGGAAAAAATTTCGCTGTCCACCAAATTCTCCGACGTTGACGTATTTTCGGTCGCTGATTCCAACGGTTTTATTTCCGTCGGAAAAATTCGGTCGCAAATCATCATTTTCCTTGTAGTGTAAATGACGCCAAATTGAGAATCTTTTTGTCTTGTCTCACAATAACACATGCCAAGACACGTGTGATTATTGGAATAATAGCCCAGTTGCTTTAAAAGATTAAGACTTAATTAAGCATGCAATTTAAATTGATTAACTTTATATTATTTTTAGTAATATTATATCTAGTTCCTACCTAAACAATTAATTCACAGACATTATTAGTTTGGAATCATACACAGCCAATATTATTAAGTGTCTCTGAGCACGATGTTTTCTTTCACATCCCGACAAGTTAAATTTCACGTGTGAGGCGCGATCCTCGTGGCCCCATTAAATAGTAATAACGTAGTAAATTACCTTGAAACTAATTCGAATCGGATCCTATCACGACCGTTTGAGTGTACATATCAGAGGAATTTGGTCCAATGAATCATGTTGAATAGTGGTGCAGAGAAACATGGGATTGTGATCTTTTACAAAAAAAATAAAATAAGAACATTTTATTGTTTTCCACCCCCCAAAAAACATGGAATTGATGAATGACGACAGACGAGAAGAAAGAGGCCAAGTATTGTGATGCCAGGGTACGTATTTTCCGAGACCATGAGTCACATTAGCTTATCTTCCTACGTGGACATTGTCGGTCGTGGACGTCTATCGATGCCCTCATCATTGAAGATAATAATTCCCGTATCACAATTTAGCTTTAATAAAAAATATTATCCCATTAAAGTTAAAACAGAATAGAGATTTTATTAAGTTGCATATTCTCTAAAATTATCATACTCAACGTTTTTACTATTAGTTTAACATGATTATTTGTTTATATTCGATAGAAGACAATATTGTATGATTTCTATAAAAAGATAATGGTGTAATACAATACAACATAAGTATTAAAAGCAAAGTTCAATGTCAAACCCTCTCTGTTAATGATTTCCCTTCTAGTTTGTAATGAAATTAGGTAATCTTGATTGGCAAGCTGTCCAATCTAACTTGCAATAAAAGCCTGGTTAGAGATAAGTGGGTCTGAGGTTTCCATTGAAACTACGCATGGTGGAAGAGCTTAACTCTGGTTAGTGGACATTTAGCCAAAATTAGAAATAAATCCTCTTACAACAAAAGAATTTGAGTGCAAGGATAGAGAAAACTGATTGCACTGATAGGTTCATGCATTAATTAGATGTTAATTAATCATTTACCAAAAGAGTAGGGCTCGGTTAGGTACTCCCTTCCCAAGTTTCGGTTCCATCATCAGTCTTACCCCAACCCCATTTGCCAGAGATTCCAGGGTGGCTGAGGGCAATTTGCAGATAAATTAATCATCCCGAAGTCTCATCCATATCAAGAACTTCACGTTAATGCAACATTTATTGAAGTTTATAGAAACATCTTCACCTTCTCCTTCAATTTAATCGTAAGACTAATGATCTTATTTACACTTGTTTAGGATTTTGTTAAATTTTACGGTCAGACTTTTAACTTGGTGGTATCATTCCTTTCCCATTTGTTATACAAGTTTGATAACCATTCCATATAGTAAAAGAGAACCTTTAAGCATAACCTCTATTTTATTTTCTTTCAGTTAAATATATATATATATGTGTATATGAACAGTCTAATAGTAATAATTAGAGAAGAAAGTGTTCCTCCAAATGCTTGCCATTTATGGCTCATTCAAAAGGGTAAAGAGCTAAGACGGCGAAGGAAATGCACCTGTTTTCCTCTAGTGTGAATATTTTTGTTCACCCTTTTGTCCCTTTCTCCATTTTAAAAATATAGAATCTTACGTTCTCCTTCCTTCAAGAGTCAAATATACAAGGTACATGGAGCCCACATTAAAAGATGGCTTTAGTGTCGGCTATACTTGTAGTCCCACATTTATTATGTGAATATTTCAAATTATATACATGTGAATTTCCCTGCCTATATAGTACCTGGCAAGCAAAGTTTTAAAAGGAGCAGGCCTATCAAGTCGGAAACTTCTTATACGGAGCTATTCTAGTGAAGAAAAATATACAAATGGCTAATGAACTTATGATCTTCCTAGTAATTTCTTTTCTCCTGAAGATGTTGACATATGATTTTTTTTTCCTTAACAAGCCGCACCTCTACTCTTTGAATTCTTTTTTTCATGCAAATAAAAGTACAGACAATTCAGATGCCCTTTTTAAAATAAAAAAGTTCTTTTGAATGTGTTTTAACTAAATATTCTAATGCAAGTAATAATCTTTAAACTAATGTAAACTATTTACAATAACAGCAACAACACGTAGTAGAAATTTACCTTAAACAAAGAATTCAGAAAAGTTCAGTAATATGTAAACCTACCTCTAATTAGTTGAGGTAATGTAAACTATTTGTGGGCTTAAATTCACTCTAGTGAAGAATGTTTGTATTAACGAAAGCTATTAGTTAAAGTCCAAGAGGATGAGGTTTAACAGACAAGGGAAGCTTATTAATTAATAAAGTGTTATGGTTACGAGACATAAACATATAATTGTATTATTAATCATGAGTACGCATTCATATGGTTATTCTCATTTAAATCATCTTTATAAACAAAATTTCTAGAGATGGAGATATCTTAAAAACCAATCCAGTCCTATGCAAAAGCAGTACCAGATTTGCGTAATTTCCACTTGATTGCTTCACCTTCCTCTGCCCTTCTCTCTCCTCTCTCTCTCTCTACCTTGAATCCTAAGTATGGTTTAAGTCTCTACTCTTGTTTTTTGCTGCTCATAAAATAGATATCTATATATATACACACGTCTGGTTTCTATATAGCTTTCATGTTCATATCATTCTCAGTCTTATCCTTCGCAGTGGGCACTTCAAGTTTTCGTTGACAACAGTCCTTCCTCAGTCTAATCCTTGAACGAAAATGGGACGACATTCCTGCTGTGTAAAGCAGAAACTAAGGAAAGGTTTGTGGTCGCCTGAAGAGGATGAGAAACTTTACAATTACATAACGAGATTTGGTGTTGGTTGCTGGAGTTCTGTTCCTAAGTTAGCAGGTGATAACAACTTGGCATTTTCTCGTCTTTCTTGAGCTAAAGTTTCTGTCTTGGCTTTTTGAATGATTTTAATTAAGTTGCTGTTTGCTTATTTCAGGCTTACAAAGGTGCGGAAAGAGTTGCAGGTTGAGATGGATAAATTACTTGAGACCTGACCTTAAAAGGGGAATGTTTTCCCAACAAGAGGAAGATCTTATAATCAGTCTTCATGAAGTTTTGGGCAACAGGTAAATTAATGTCAACTAGACAATCCAGTGGGTTGAAAATGGGAATAGGTACTCAAATATTTTGGATTTTGAAATGCAGGTGGGCTCAAATTGCAGCACAGTTACCAGGAAGAACAGATAATGAGATTAAGAACTTCTGGAACTCTTGTCTGAAGAAGAAGTTAATGAAACAAGGTATCGACCCAACAACCCACAAGCCTTTAAGCCAAGTAGAAGTGAAAAAGGAGCAAAATTCCATAGATGAGGCATCTTTGGAACTGCCAGAATCAAAAGGATTGCCAATTATATCGATCTTAGCTGAGCCAGAGTCTGTATATTTTGGTAACGACGCAACTTCCTATAGCAGTGGATTGACAGAAGCTTCAAGAGACCAATTCATCACCAGACAAACTTATGATCCTTTGTCCTACTTTGAATTCCAAACCGGTGTCGATCAGGTTGGATATAACCCGGGTCTTTCCGGCCTCTCTCAGGCAGCTTTCAGAACCTTCGATCATAACCCAATTGAAACAAGTACCAATTTTGCTTTCACGTCAATGCCAAGCTTAACAAGTTTCGACCATGGCAGCATCAGTGGGACAGAATTTTCAGATAATTCCGCTTCGAGAATGAGTTCTTTGTTCCTAAACGAGCCTAAAGAAAGTTCCAGTAATAGCTCAAACATCAGCAATTACACAGGATTTCCGATGAACAACATGGTGGAAAATGCAGCTTTTTCATGGAATGCCAACAAATTAGAGTCGGTGTTTCAATTTCATGTCAATGATATCAAGGCGGAAGAGTTGAAACCAAGTCCATGGCATGAAGGACATCTACATATTGATAATACAGCAGATTTTAGCAGTTATCAGTTGACGTCGCTATCAGGAGATCCAACAGGAACAAATTTTAACGTCTTCAATCAGATATGAACTGTAAATTCATTCTTTTACCATTTCTCTTCAGCTTTCTCTTTATCCAAAAACACACTAGATGTTGATAGTACAGGAATGTTTGAGGGTTTCAATTTCTATTAACGAGATTCCGAAAGAAAGAAAAAGAAAAAAGAGACAAGCACTGATCTTTCTTTGAGTTCTACTTGTATTGTTCTTTTCTCCTGGTTTTTTCTTCTCTCTCTTCTATCATTTTGTATTTGATTCCTACAACAGTTGGACTTTGGAATAATGTACTCATCATTATACAGTTTCAAGAGTGAAAACTAAATTTTCTGGTCTCGACTAATAGTTAGCTGTCACGGCAGTATTTTCAAGGCAAGTCCTTTTCGTACTTAAAGCTAAGACCCTCCTTTTCGAAGTAAAAAACACACCAAACGTACACAACATTCGAGTCTCTCTGGTTCAAAATTTGTAACGGGCAGACCAAGTTGGAGTTCAAGATCATTATTATTTTAAGAAGATAGTACAAGAACATTATTAATAGAAATATGAATTATGATGAAGAGAGAAGTCGGGATGTGGGGTAGGGTTTTGATTGTGAAATTTTAATTTCGCTGGCAGAGATTGAGAGAGTAAATAATAAGAAGATTATCCAGGGCCTGTAATCATATCCAAGATACTGATTTCCTGGTATATGATACAGCTGCTATTTCCAGGACCCTCCATGCACTGGTCTGAGTCTCCTCCCAAAAGGCCAAACTTGGCTGCCTGGCCATTCTGTCCCTGGCTACCTCTCTCCATTATTGGAGAGATAAGAGAAATTAAGAGAGTTGCGCACACACGTAGACACGCAGAGAGAGAGTGAGAGAGGGGTGAGGTCAAACTTAAACACAACAACAACTAACTATAGAAGGTTCAACAGAATTCAATCATCTTTGGTTCTCGATCTTTTGTGGATGAGATGAAGAGGGCTCTATCACCTTCATAACTTTAAAACTCAGCAATAGAACAACAAGCTTGTTTCGTGGTGTAGAGAGCGAGAGAGAGAGAGAGAGGGAAAGAAGGTCCATAAACATGCTCATCACTTGTCTCTTCATCAATTGTTCATATCTTTTATGCATATATCTCTGCATATCTGAAACCGACTCGAATCTTTTGTACGTAAAGAACATGTGAAAATAAGAAATACCAGGAAGCAAAATAATGGTACAATCGTAGTTTACATGACGACAAGTTGCTGTTGGTCAAGATTTTGGCAAATATGCGCCTAAGGCACTTGATCTACGCTTGCTCCAGAAAGCTTGGAAAATTTGGTTTAGTGTCGGTAACATATTTTCTTTTCAGTTCAAACAAATCAAACACCTGAAACTCATAAGATGTCGTCCTAAAATGATCGATACATGAAAGTCACTATCAGAATTGGTTCAAGAGGCATAATTGACCTGAAAGTCACCTGAGCATTAATTATGTTCTATACCAACAAAACCACAACTTTGTTCTACAGGAGGATGCCGGCAGTAAAAGATGCATATGAAATACCTTAAGGAGCAGTTCAGTTATTGTTTCTATATACTCCGGAAGTTGTTCAATCCAGATTTTAATGTTTCTGCATCACCATATACGTATGAACTCTATGCTTGGCTATAGCTATAAAAAAGGTGGTCGCATATGCCTTTCTATTCTTGACCCGTGCATAACTTCGATTGATAAAAACTATCAATACAGATTAAAATTCTTAAGTCACAAACAAAGCCTTTGATGTGATATTAAATAATCAAAACCTTCAAATCATCTACCCTTAGTCTTTAGGCCAAACTCCAATCCTCTAAAAAGAATGTTAACCTTTGATCCTAATCTTTACTTTTATTCCTTCCACATGCAAGATAGATAGAGAAGGCAATGCCAACAAATAATTACATAATTACACAATTACACAATTAAAGACACGTTTTAGTCGAATGAAATGAAGTTTTGGAAAAGACAGACATAAAGGCGGTAAAACTGAAGAAGAGAACTACTAAGTAACATGTAACCTTATTATGGTGTCAGATGTATATAGTAGCTGCTGCTTTTCTTGGTCAAATAACGGTGTCCGACAAGAGATATTGATATGCTTTATCTAATGATGCCGCATCGAAACATCCCAAAGGTAAAAACTTAGACTGCACCGACAGGGAACGGTTGATCTTCGTATGTTACTAATAATTAACCAAAAATGTCAAAGTCAACACGTCAAGTAGCGTTCATGAATCTAGTATTTATAATTGAAGGTTATCATAAAAATAATGGATAAGGAGCTCCTTTCTCTGTTATTTCATATTTGTTCAAGTAAAGCACAGTTTCCTTTCCAGGTCTTACTATATGCAATTTGCCGATTCAGAGACTAAATCTTCAAAACAATCGTCAAGGAGAAAAGGGTTTAATATCTACTAGAATTCACATTCTTTTACATCCTGATCGGATGCATATCTGTCTGTGGACCTGTTTTACCGCTAAGGAATGTCTTGCTAAATAAGCATATAGACAATTAAACTAACAAAACATGATTAGAAAGTAGAAATTAATATACTGAAAAGGGAAGAAAATATATGAGCTACAGCCTACAGTACTTAATGGATTTGCTAGTCTACCTTGACATTGGAAAGCTTGACAGAAACTGCAAGTTCACACAAAAGGAATGAAAATGACGGTAGAGCCTATACCTTCTTGTTTGAGTTGAGTTTGGTACTTCTCATTCCAGGCATGGTATCTCGGTGACGGTGAGACGGTGACAGTATTGCTCATAGTAGGGTAGGTACGATATTGCGAATATAATAAATTAAAATAAAAGTAAGTTAGGTTGATATTATAATATATTAACAAATAGTTGATCAAATTAAATTAAATTAAAAAACAATAGTTTTTAAAAAATTATAAATATTGAAACTAAATCTAATATTCTTGATTAGTTTTTTTCTTTCAATTTAAGTTTCAAATGTTAATTAATAAAAAATATTTTTTAGAATGGTTATATTAATCATTGTAAGAGCATTAATAATGCAGTTCCCATTTTAAAAAGTTAACACAAGTCATCCCCAATATTATATAGGATATTTTTTAGTTATATCTTGTAGATACACAAGCATCTTTTTTGTTTAGATACCTTAAAGAACTTTAATATATATTAGAAAATTTTCACCAAATACATTTATCAGGATTTAAATCTCTCTCTCTCTCTCTCTATATATATATATATAATTTATAGTCAAATCATTATTGTTCTAAGTTGCATATGAATAAAAGAACGTGTAATTATACTATTGTTTCGAGCTACCCTAACAAATGCACAAATCAAGACTTTAATTAGAAATGTCGAATTCCCTCATGATAAAAAAAAAAACAATTGAAGCTTATGTACGGATTCTTGGAGTTTGCTTCCAAAAGAATTATTGTCGTAGCCAAGCTTCTGTGCTTATTAATCCTTTTCAATGGCGTGACAAGGAAACAAAACTACAAATTAATCTTGGGATGGCTACTAATAATAGTTGTTGACAGAGAAGAGGCAGTGATCATCTCAACCATAGAAAGATTGTGAAAGAAATATTGCTACTGAGGCCATCCTGCAAACAAATGATAGGTTTTTCAACAGGAGTTTGTTGTTAGGCTTAACAGCAATGATGGCCTTAAACATGAAAGACCAAACAACCTTAAATTACATAAAAAAGATCATTTACTTAAGTTCAAAGTCTTGTTTTAGCTTCTCAGCAAAGACAAGTAATTACCTAATGAGAAAAAAGTCTTCACAAAGGTGATTTCATGTCTCTGTTGGTTGCCTGGTTTGCAATGTGAACATTAGGAAACTTCTAATTACGTGATTCATGATTGTTTCTTCCACATCGAGTTTCAAGAAGATCACTTTCATGGCTCTTCTAGGTCTTCCTAGTTTACTATATATGGTTCAGTGAAGTTAGGTGAAACAAAGAATTTGTATATTATATTCAATGGTAATATTTTGCCACTCAAGTGACACACATTAGAAGACAATTGACGAGAAAGACAGACAACAAAGATCTCTACTGATTAGAAGGGCAAGAATAATATTGATCATTAACGTGCATTTTAACTCGCGCGGTATATTTCTATATTCTCCATGCGGTTGCCAAGCTTACACTATTAAACAGCAATCAGTAGCAATTTTTGATGAATGAACCACATATTAATTGTTATTTAAATAAAAAATTGATAATCATGTCTATTTACGTCTTTATGGGACTTGAGATACGCTTTTTTCAATTTTTCTTCCATTTAATATAAATAGAAGATATCATTTAATAGAATAATACAATTTTATATCAAAATTACAAGTTATTTAGAATAGCATCGGGGGATAGGAGTTTGCTGCTAATAGTTTTCAAAAAAAAAAGATTAACAAAAGAAATTTTAATTCAAAATTTTATTAAAATAAAATTCTTATATTTTTAATTTAAATTATAAATTTTCATAATAATCTGAATTATTGTACAACTAAATTTATTTTAAAAATAAAATACAAGTATTTGAAAGAGTTTTTTTTTTGTTTTTTTGGTAAGTGAAAGAGTTATTTTATTAAGAACACATATAAAAATAAAAATATAAACACTAATTTTAAGTAAAATAATAATCTTGTAAAGAAAAAACAGAATTATTTTGTTATTTACCTCTTCTTTCCAAGGGCACATGCTTGGGTTAGTCCTCTAACGAACCAGGATTGTATTTGTACGCAAAGTCCAAGTTGGTGAATGGCACATGCCTGCATTTCTAGATTCCCCAAGAACATGGACTTATGGTTTGGTCCAATAATCAATTCATGGGCTGACTTGTTCACTCGATTATGTCCGTACCTGACTTTGCTAAAGAGTAAAGACTCGAGGCTTTAGGAATTAAGATTGTTGTTAATATTTGTCTCACTTCCTAGTTCCCTCGGTTTTATTTTCCCCTTTCTCCTTGGTTTTGTTTTGCACACACACCGCTAACCAACAACAGAAACTGACAAGTCCACTCTCAAATGAAAAAAATAAGGCCATTGTTTAACAAATTAAATTGAAAGGAAATAATTTATACACTTGTAAGTAAGAAAATTTAGTTTCCCATTATAAAATAAGTCGCAATTTCAAGCCCCAGGTTAATTGAAGCATAATCCTTGTGAGGTGGTATAGAGTTTGTTTGAAGCAAGTTGTCTAAACAAGATGAAGGGTAAATGAAAACTTATAGTTATACAAATTGTTAAGATATATGATATATATCTTATTATTTGGTTTTGACATTTTTCAATAATTGGACATCCAAGATAATGTAAATTAGTTTAAGATTCAAATCAAAGTAGGATAGAATAAAATTTGTTATCTTGGATTTCATTGGTTGATTATAGTTGTCTTGAATGATTAAATTAAAAGCTATCTTGGATAATTTTTTATAAGAGATTGTATCAAGATAGAACTCTATTTTATGAAGTATCCTAAGTGAATCACGTTGGGAGCGTGAACATTTTTTTTGGATGATGTTTTTTTGTGGTGTAGTAGTTTTGTTTAATTTGGATAACCATGCAACCCATGCTGTGCATGTGTGAGTTGCACTTTCCTTAGTGTGTCGTTGGTTAAAGAAGATTGTCTTGAGTGGTTGCTGCATTTTTTATTTGGTATCTTTGTCATTGATTGTAACAGATTGTGTGTGGTGTGTGCGTGACTCCTTGTAGGTGTGACTAGGTCTTTTCCTTGTTTTGGGTTAGTTGCAGGTGTATGTGAAGTGTGGCCATGGTCTATTTGTTCTAGTGATTAAAACAAATTAAGTGCATGAAAGTACTCACGTGGTTGTGTATTGCAAGATAACGTTAGGGAGCTTTAGTTTGGGAGTGGGGGTGACTCCTTCCTTACGTCATTTTTTATTAGTTGTAGGTGGTGTGCAAGTATAATTCCATCTTGGGAAGCAATGTTTGTCAATTGATTTCCTTGTAGGTTGTGTATCCTTTGATTAGTGAATGTGTTATCAGTGCAACTGTGACTTTGTGAATCAGTTAGTGTCATTGATGAACAACAGTCATATTAATCTTCGGAAGAGTTGAAAAACATTAGGAAGTTGTTTTTTCTTTTCTTTCTCAAGTGTTTTCATTTATATTGATTTTTTAAACACTTGAGTTGTTTAGTTTGTTTTGTGATTATTAAACATTATTTGAGAAAAATCCTCTGTTGAGGTTAGTACGAGGTAGTCGTAGTATGGAGTGCGAAATTTTTTCATGGGTAGTGAGGACGAGAGATAGTGTCAAAGGTTGAGTGGTGTCAGTTCAGTAAAGCCTTATATAAAACTATTGTCATTAGTGAAAGAATTAAAATGGGTAAGGGCCCCGCAAACGTAAGCAAGGAGTGTCGAATTACGTTACCAAATTTTGGTGTTAATCTGTTTCATTTCGTATTTATCTATTTGTTTTTGTTTGTGTTGAAAAATAAACAGTTGTTAATAAAGTTACTTTATATCTAATAACCGACAGATACAGTTACAAGTAACTGTGGTAGAACCTTACAAGTAACTGCAATCAAATTGGAAATTTTGTAAAATAATCACCCTTCGATTTTTTCATTTGGCATGAGAGCGAGTCATCAAATCAAAACTTGAAGTTAGTGTATATCTGAATTTTGCAAACATGGCTACAAGAGAGGGCGAATCAATCACCAGATCACTACTGTTGGACAACTCTAACTATCCCACACGGAAATCCCAGATGAGGGTCTTCATCCAAGCTCAGGGTAGAAAAGCTTGGCATTCGATAGTACATGCGTGGACACATCCGATGATTACTGACGATAAAAGAGAGGCAGTTCAAAAAGATCCATATGAATGGACAAGAGCTGAAGAAGAAAGTGCACTTGGAAACTCACAAGCAATGCATGCAATTTTTAATGTTGTTGATGAAGGACGCTTTTCAATGATATCAGCCTGTGAATCAGCTAAAGATGCATGAGATGCTTTACAGAATATTCATGAAGGGTCCAAATATGTGATAGCGTCAAAACTACAGATGTTAGGTGTAAGGTTTGAAGGACTGAAGATGGATGAAAATGAGACTATTGGGGACTTTCATGAAAGATTGCTCCATATAGCGAATCAGGCACATCAACTCGAGAAGAAATATTCCAATATGAAACTAGTCAAAAAGATGTTGAGATTACTACCTTCATGATTTATTTCAAAAATTGCAGCAATAGAGGAGGCCCACGACATTAATCATCTGTCATTCGAGAAGGTAATTAGAATTCTTACAAATTTCGAAATGAATCTTTTAATGGGTAAGCAAGAAAGAAGCAAAGGATTGGCATTACATGTTGAAAACGGAAAAGGTGTGAATGATGCGAAAGATGACTCTGATGAGAATGAGGATTTGGTGCTACTCACATGAAATTTTGGTAAATTGTTGAAAAGAATGAAAAAGGACATACCCGAGTTTAGAAAACATGGTGGGAGTGCATCGAACAACAACTTTAAAAAACAAGTTAAAGCCCAAAAGGTGAAAGGAAAGTGAGGAGAATCCAATGTCATGAGTGTCAAGGTTTTGGGCACCTTCAAGCTGAATGTACTAATACTTTGAAGAAGAGAAAAGGGAAATCCTTTACAAGCACTTAGAATGAGAATAAATCCAATACTAAATATGGTAGTGAAGAAAAAATCACTAATGGTCCTGCGTTAGTTACTTTGTGTAGCAAAAATCCAATTGCAAGCTTAATAGTAACTAAGAAGGAAGTAACTAAAGATAAAAAAGGAGGCAAATCAGAAAATTTTGAGAAAAATGGAGACATATCAGCTCAAGGTTCAATATCAAATTATGATAGTGATGAAAGTGGTTCAGATGATAAAAGGAAGAATATTTACAAGGCTTATAAAGTGATGTATCAAAAATGTTTGAAAACATGTAGAAAGAATGAAAGGTTGAAGTAAGAAAACTTCTCTATGAAGAACACTATCCAAAATTTGAAGAAGAAATTGGTGGTAGCTTTAGATAAGCTCGGTGAACCCATAATGAAGTTAGCAAGTACCGAAAATGGTTTGAGAATGCTAAATGGAGGCATAGAAAAGTTAGAAAAGTTGATCAATATCGGTAAGGTTAAAGGGGATCTTCGAGGCATTGATTACAAAGGTGAATGTTCTAAGTCGAATGATGAGAAAATTGGTACGACCAGATCTGTCCAAGAAGAAATCTCAAAGAAAAATCGAAGGTTTATACCTACATGTCACTTTTGTGGAGTAATCAGGTACATAAGACAAAAATGTTACAAGTTATTACAAATTATTTCAAAGGGGTCGAAATTGAAAATTTAGACAATCTCCATTAAACTTCTAGCTGTAACCTATGTGTTAAGTCAAGAGGATTTCACTTTTATTAATTTTGATGAAAATAAAATAATAATAATCTTGGAAATGTGTGAATTGTTTTGATAAATTTGTTAAGTGTGCAGAAAAATGTAAGTAACACTTAGCCAACTCAGAAGGTGTGCGATCAACAACAGACGAAGTGCTACACCAGATGAAGCGCGACACCAGACAAAACGCAACAACAAAAGACGAAGCATGACACCAAACAAAGTGTGATATCAGACGAAACGCAACAACAAATGAAACAATATAATAGACGAAGCGGAATAACAGACGAAATGTAGTAAAAGAAGAAGCATTATTCAAGACGATACAAAAGGAAGATATTCTAGAACGTCAGACAGTTAGTTAGTTAGAGTTAGTTACATGACTCAACTAATGACCGTTTCTAGAAGATTCAAGAAGCAGTTTTCAAGAAGACAGTTAGAGACTTAGGCTATAAAGATTAGTTCTAATCGAAGACTAAAACAATGAATGCTAGGCTATAAATACTAATTTTAGTCGAAGACTAAAATAACGAATACTTTTACATTAACAAAAACTCTGTATTCAAAGTGCGAAAGAAGTGACCAAATACATCTGTAACCTAAAACTCAAAATTACTTTTCTTAGAGAGAGAAAGGAAGGTTAGAGCTGGGAGAGGCTAATACAGCTGATAAAGAATACTTTGTGAGAGAGACCTGAAGAGGCTCTGCAAATGTAGAAAGAATACTTGTAAAGTTGGAAGAGTATAGTGAAATCTCATACTAACTCTAAGGATTAGACGTAGCCCAAGGTTAGGGGTGAATCAGTATAAAATCACCGCGTCTATTCTTTAACCCTTATCTTTTAATTTTCTTGTTGTTAGATGAGTAGATAATATTACTTGCGATTGCATTACTTATTAACTTTAGCAAAGTGTTTTAGTAATCATTTGAATTTTCATAAAGAAATTCAAGAAGTCCCCCAAGATTAATATTTTTGAAAAAAAATTACCCAATTCAACTCCCCTTTTTGTATAGTTTACATATCATATCAAATTTCTCTATTAACAAGTGATTTACTTCACCATGTTACGGAAGCACACTTAGGTTAGAAAAGGTTAAGGACAAGCATAAAGACGAGTGAAACAAAAACAAGGAAGTGTCTAGATTCACAGTTAATTACTACTTTTGAAGAAACTGCTCAGACTGAAGGTAAGTCAGGTGTTTCGGATGAAGAAATTAACCAGACAATTGATGATCGAGATAATGTGATGAGGAATAAGCTTAGGTTTGAATTTCTTCGAGGGGCATAGGGACTGTGTGGTTTACATTTTTGAAGTATAGTTTGATATCATTTATTAAAAAATAAAATAAAAAAAGGAGGTTTGAAGGAGTTAGCGCTTAGGCTTTCTGAGTTTTTATTTATGGGTTTTCTAAGGTTTAGTTGATTGATGTGTACATGAGGGCATGCTTGATGATGAGGTTTATGAATTTGATCAGTCTTAAGAAGATGGAATTGAAGTGAGCAAAGATATATTGACATGTATTAACTGGTAGTAAATTGTCATCTTGGCTTTTTAATATTGCACTACATGCTTATGATTCTTCCACTACACCTACTACTAATTTTTATGCTTCTTTATTCACTGAGATTGATCACATTGAAAGTATTCTTCGTTTTGGTATTGTTTTGATCCAAGGGGGAGACATCAGATTGTTTTTAGTGGTTGTTCAATTCAGAGGAAGATTTTAAGGTATCTTCGTGACTATTAGTTCTTCTTTTTGGCATCTTTTTGCTTCAAGGGGGAAATTTTGGATGATTGGATAATTGTTCATTATTGTTTCTTTGAATGTTTCTTGAATTTGAAGAATTTGATGGATGTTTTTTGAAACTTGATGTTGGTTTAAGGGGGAGTTCTTTTCTCATGTGGATTATATGTCCAATTATTTCATTTAGGGGTTTTTTTATTTGTTACAAAAAATGCCAAAAAGGGGCAGATTGTTAAGATATATGATATATATCTTATTATTTGGTTTTGGCATTTTTCGATAATTGGACATCTAAGATAATGTTAATGAGTTTAAGATTCAAATCAAAATGGGATAGAATAAAATATGCTATCTTGGATTTCATTAGTTGATTATAGTTATCTTGAAGGATGAAATTAAAAAGCTATCTTGGATAATTTTTGATAAGAGATTGTATCAAGATAGAACTCTATCGTATGAAGAGTCCTAAGTAAATGTAACATTATGTTTCCATACTAAGGGTTAGAACCTTAGATTTTTGTAATTGAGAAAATAGTAATGAGAGATTAGGAAAACACATTTCATGCTCATGTATAATGTTAGCATACACACATGTGAATTTGATTATTACACATTGTAATGAATTGTTTATGCACTCATTTGACATTTTTCAAGTATAAATGATTGTTTTAATGTGAATATAATGCGATTATGTATTATGTGTCTTAAAAATTGAGTTGGAGTGTATAAATAGTGAATTGGAATTTTTGGTTAAATATAAGAATTTTCTAAAATCAAGGGTATTTTTGGAATAGAAAAATGCCAAATGGCAGAACAATTGATAAATAGTGATAGAAATAATTGTCAAATGGCAATAGAAATTTTAATATGTGACATTAAGATTTAATGACAAGTGTCATTGAAAATTGGGTTAAAAATTGAAGACAAATGGACTAGTATATTAAAAGACTAAGAATAGATCTTGAGAGGGTAACATATGGAAAGTGATAAGTGTCACTTACCACACCACTTGTTTTAAATCACGAAATTCATTGAGTGAAAGACCATATTTTGGTCTTTCACTTGCTAATTTTGTTAGCTTCATTTCTCCATCTTCTTCATTTTCTTCATCTTCCTCTCCCTAATAATGACACTCTCTTATGCAAGCCTCAAAGTTAAACCTTGCCTTCTTCCATCACTAGCCACTTAAATACTTTGCTATCTTTTTCTTATTGCTAAAGGACCCAGCCTATTCCACCTTGAAAGTTGATTTTCGTAACAAGTATAAGCATCACTCTTCTTGATTTGATGAATGAAATATATTTTGATGATAGTTAAGAGTTAAATGATCATAAAATGAGGATGGGTTTATACAAAAACGTGAATGAGAAATGTGGGTAAATTCATGTCTTGCTTTGGTGCTTTGATGGGTAATAGATTATGGAATGGTATGATGTTGGATTAATTGAGTAAATGGTGTTTAAAGGGTGCTGGAAAAATGTTAGCTATAACATTTTTCCATTGATTATATATTTTTGATTTAGCCATAACCTATTCTGTGGATATCCAAATAAGATGATTTTTGATTTGAAATAAATTAGAGACATATGGATACATTTTTATGAAGACATCGAATTCAAATTTCGTCTTTAAGAATTTTGAATTTTGACTTGAAGTTGAGTACTGGGTGCAAAAAATTGATGAATGAATACATGTGTTTGTCTTCTGTTTTGAGAGTATGAAGACCATGGGTGATGAGTTGTTATGTAGATGTTATGAGTTGAGAATTAAAGGTATAATGAAAGTGACGGTCATGTTAACCAAGATGTTGAGTTATGCTCTTGAGAATGAGATGAATTAAGGTGATAGTTAGAAGTGAAATGAAAGTGGAAATGAAGTTGAACATGTGCAAAATGTTGATGATAAATGTATATATGTATATGTTTTGTTTTTAGTGTTCATGATCAATTATGGACTATAATTTGTTTATGGATGATATTGAGCTGAAATGGAGTTATAATAATGGGGAAATGATGAGTAATTGAAATAGAAATGATAGATCAAGCACAAAGTGTTGAATGTAGTTAGTAAAAAGTTAGAAATCTAGAAAATATAAATGTAATTGGATATACTTTGGGGTAAGAGGCATAACTTTTTTCTGTGGAACTCGGATTGAGATCATTTAAGTATGTTTAGAAAGAGGACTTCGAGATCTACAACTTCTGTGAAAAGAAGAGATTTTGATTTCTATTGTAGCACCCTCTTACCGTAGGATACACACCGGGACACCCGCAGGTCATTCCGGTACATATCTTACGATAAGGGCGAGCTACGAACAATCACTACT